>BLQM01000396.1:40250-56019 GCA_012489335.1 Triparma laevis f. inornata | reverse complement strand
AAGGGCTACGGCTTCTATGTCATGGACACCACCCCTTTCATGAACAGGTGTTCCCTCACCATGAACGCCACCGCCTACCTCGAGAACATGGCCAACACCGGCGCTCCCCCTACTGACGAGGGTTTCCTCTCCAAGCTTTACGGAGACCTCTGGACCGGTATGACCTGGATCCTTGGCGCTGGCTTCTGCATCGCCATGGTTGTTTCTTTCGTCTACACCTACCTCCTCCGCATCCCCGGTGTCCTTTTCATCCTCATCTGGGGCTGCATCGGTTCCGTCTTCGCCATGCTTTTCGGCATGGGAGGATACGCCTACAACGAGCAGCAGCTCTGGAGGGATGCCTGCGAGCCCGACAGTGGAAAGGCTTGCGTCCACGACGCCTCCGAGTCTGATGCCCTTCTCTACGTTGGGTACTTCTTCTTCGGCCTCGCTGCTTTCTGGTTCCTCCTCATCTGCTTCCTCCGCAAGCGCATCCAGCTCGCCCTCGCCATCGTCAAGGAGGCCGCCAAGGCCATCCAGTCCATGACCCTCATCATCGTCTTCCCTGTCATGCAATGCGCTGGCTTCGTCATCTTCATGGTCGTCTGGATGGTCTACGCCGTCTACCTCGCCTCTCTCGGAGAGCCCAAGATGACTGGAATATGCACCAACTTGTTAGGCTTGACCGAGGACATGTGCACCCCCCTCGTCGACAACATGGGCGACGCCGCCATCTGGATCCCCTACCAGGAGTTCGAGTACAACGACGAGCAGACCAAGATGGGATGGTACCTCCTCTTCTGCTACTTCTGGAGCTCCCAGTTCATCATCGCCGTCGGCCAGGTGAGGCACCACGAGGAGCGAAGCGACGAGCTGGGAATACGGCAAATTACGGTCGTAATGAGTCTCCAAAAGAGTTCAGTATTCGACGTTACAATTTAGTTGAGCCTCAGCACCCCTAACGTTACCTGCACAATTCTAACCCGTCAACTCCAATCTTCACGCGACTCGCTACACTCGTCGCAGATCGTCATTGCCATGTGCGTCGCCAAGTGGTACTTCTGCCGTGACAAGTCCACCATCAGTTCCGCCACTGTCTTCTCCTCCATCAAGGACTCCTTCTACTACCACACCGGAACCGCCGCCTTCGGCTCCCTCCTCATTGCCATCATCAAGATGATCCGCGCCGCCATCGCCTACGCCCAGAAGAAGGCCAAGCAGTCCGGAAACAAGGTCGCCCAGGCCGTCCTCTGCGCCATTCAGTGCTACATGTGGTGCATGGAGAAGTGCATGAAGTTCCTCAACAAGAACGCCTACATCCAGACCGCCATCTTCGGAACCCACTTCTGCGCCTCCGCCAAGAACGCCTTCTTCCTTATCTTGAGGAACATCGGCCGCATCGGCGCCTGCACCATCGTCTCCGAGTTCGTCATCATCATCGGAAAGGTCTTCATCTGCGTCATCACTGGCGGCGTCAGTTACATGGGCATGGGCTCCCAGGCCGAGGCCGGAGACCTTGACTTGAACTCCCCCATCGGACCCGTCGTCATGATCATGATCTTGTCTTGGTTCACCGCCTCCATGTTCATGAACATCTTCGGCATGGCCATCAGCACCATCCTCCAGTGCTTCATCGCCGACGAGGAGATGTTCGACCCCCAGACCAGGTTCGCCGAGGCCGAGCTTGCCTCCTTCATTGACGCCAACGGAGCTCCTCCCAAGGCCGAGAAGGAGGACAACACCTTGTAAGTTTTTTTGTGGGATTTAGAGGGGGGGGTGGAGTGGATTGATTTGGTCACGGTACGTCGTGATTTTGATTTGGTGGCTTTTTTTGCCTTAACATTGTCTAACACGTTGATTCCTTTTTTCGTTTCGCAGGATTTAATCGTACGAGGTCAGACCACGCCATTTTCTTTTGAACAGATCTACATTGAGAACTATCGGGGAGTGGGGAGAGTTAAAAGAGAGGGAATAAGAAGATAAGGATACGAGAAAGATTTCTTCTAATAAAAAAGGATATTAAGTGAGGGTGTGAAAGGGGGGAGGTGCATTTGGAGTTTAGTGGAAAGTTAAAAAATAAAGCTAGGCAATGAAGAAACCGAACTCGTTCTCATCCAAATTAAACTCAACAAATTATTTCCTTTCTTTAAGGACAACACAACCTACAGTGTTACACCCCCCCTGTTCAGCGGCCGACCATCATCGCGAACATATCCTCAGCATCAGCGTCACCGTCCTCCTCATCATCGTTCTCTTCCTGGGCCTGGCTGACGTCGTTGGCGTTCGAAGCGAAGCTGGTGTTGGTGTTGTTGGTGGGTGCGGATCCCTTGGCAATCTGTGAATATAGCGGCGAGCGAAGCGAGCCGTGTTAGAATGGTGACAACGCATTGAGCAGCGTCAGAACTACTCTTCCCCGCCTCCCCCACCCTCACCTCCTCGTTGACGTCGTCGGTCTTGTCGGCTCCCTCCTGGACGGCCTCAATTGTCTTGGCAAAGCCCTCCATCTTGTCCGGCATGGTCTGAGCAAGGTTGACGAGGGTGGCTCCGAGCTTGGTCATGCTCTGCTTCATGGATCCGATGGTCTCGGTGGTGGAACTGGCCTCCTCAGAGTCGTCCTCGAAGTCCTCGATGCTAACGTCGTTGCGGGCAGCGAGCTCGGCCGCCTCGACCTTCTCCAGCCGCGAGACGACCTCCTTCCTCAGCGAGGTGACACGCTCTCCGATGGCGGCGAGCTCTCCCTGGCACTTCTCCACTGTGTTAAATGATGGATTATGGTTGGGTGTGGGGGGGTTAGAACAATAAGATCGGGAAGCATTACATAACCCAGCTTTAAAATCAAATCAACTCACCTCGCTCCTTGGCCTCCTGGTCGACCTCCTCTCCACCATCGACCTCCTTGACTTTCTGCTGGACGATCTTCTGGACCTTCGACTTGATGCTCTTCTCCACGCCGTCCATCATGACCTTGATCTTCTTGGCGCTGGCGTTGGGCTTCTGGTTGCCGGCATCGGTGAACCCGGTGGCAGATCGCTTGGCGCAGACGTTGGTGATTGTGTTCAGGACCGCGTTGGCCTCGTGGGTGTAGGTGGTGACTTTTGATGAAGGCATGCTGTGGTTCGGGGTGGGGGCTGGGAGTTAGTAACCGCTGGGGGGGACGAGGGGGGGGTGGGGGACGAAAAGATAGTGGGGCCGGCTCGAAAGTCATTTGAACTATTGGAGCTAGTTGTGGGGGGTAAACGACGCTGCGGCCAATTATCGAGTTCAATGTGGTGGTATTTATGAAGGATATGGGCCTGGGACGATCGTATAATTACCGTAGATCGCCCAGTCTGCTCCAAGTGGCAACAGTAGGATATAAACGGCTATCGATTTATTCGATTGAATCAATCGGCCTGATATTGGTTTAAACGTTTACCGGAAACGAGTTGCGGTGGTTCTCGTTGGCGCTTGACTATATAGCGTCCCTCAAGTCGAGAGATTGTTTCGTTTTGGGACGTACTTCTTCTTCTAGTTCAAACTTGATTCGATTTTTTTGTCAGAGCTTTTTTCATCACTCCTCCCATCCCCCATCCCCGCATGTCGACGTTCCTACCCCCGAACTCCGGCTCAGCTCCGACCATAACCTACAATGGATCGACAATCACCCTTCCGATGGGTTCCGACCCGGCCGATTTCGATGAGAAGGGTTTCCCTCAGACGACGCAGACGGCTTCCAAGTCTAAATACGTGATCCCCTGGGATCCTGGCGTCTGCGACAAAACGGCTTACGACGCGTTCAAGATGATTAAGGGTCGTTTGACGACCAAGAAGCGTGGAAATTACGGCTACGAGCAGGGCTGCATTCCTCGAGTGAAGGTGGAGGTGAGAATGCGCGAGGAAAAAGCGATGAGCTGGGAATGCGTTAATTCCGTTCGTTATGAGGCTCCATGAGGAGCGAAGCGACGAGCAAGAAGAATATTATAAACTGACTCGTCGCTTCGCTCCTCGCAGCTGCCCTTCGACAGTGGGGGCGGAGAGCCGCGGATCACCTGGCTTGGGCACGCCACGACCGTGGTGCAGCTGAACGGCAAGTTGATACTGACCGATCCCGTGTTCAGCGTCAGGTGCTCTCCCTCGCGCTACATGGGTCCGAAGCGGTACACTGAGCCTGGGTGCACGATTGAGGAGCTGATAAGCGCTAACGTTGTGTTCGACGTGTGCGTCATCTCCCACGACCACTACGACCATTTGGATGTGGATTCGATCAGGGCGTTGAAAAATATAGTGAAGAAGTGGTACGTTCCGGGGGGGACAGCGTCGGTTCTGACTGGTGTGGGGGTTGGAAAAGAGGCGGTGAAGGAGATGGTTTGGTGGGAGGTGAGAAACATTAGCGGCAAGCCGAGGACGAATCCAGAGCGAGGAACGAGGCGACGAGTTAGAATAGCGCACGTTTGTGCAAATCACTACTCATTTCTAACGAGTCGTCACCAATCTCCATGCAGGAGGGAGAGGATGATTCTGGCTTGACTGTGGTTTGCTGTCCGGCTCAGGTGAGCATTTGCGAGGAGCGAAGCGATTAGTTACGAATACGATAATTACGGTCGCAATTTGTCTGCGCTAGTAGTTTCATACACGACAGCAATATCCTTATTACCGCCACGCATTTCTAACAAATTATCGCCAATTTTCACGCGACTCGCTACACTCGTCGCAGCACTGGTGCTGTCGCAAACCTTGGGATAGGAACAAGCGATTGTGGGCGACCTGGGTGGTGAAGTTTAACAACTCCCGGTTCTTTTTTGGCGGGGACACCGGCTACCCAACGAAGTTTCCGCTGTTTAAAATGATTGGGGATCTGCACGGGCCTTTCGATGTGTCCGCGATTCCGATAGGAGCGTACCACCCGCGCTGGTTCATGGCGCCCGCGCACACTGATCCCAAGAGCGCCGTAGACATTCACCGAGACGTGAAGAGCAAAACCAGCATAGCTATTCACTGGGGAACGTTTCCCTTGGCGGATGAGTTGTATTTCGCGCCTGTTTCGGAGCTTTTAGAGCACAAGGGCGGGGAGGACGATTTTGTGGCGCTTAGAATTGGCGAGGGGGTTACGAGCGGGAGTAAGATAGACTGTAGGGTGGGGTTGACGAGGTTATTAGAATTGGCGGAGGAGGGAGGGAGGTAACATTTTTGTTTCGAATTTGTTCAAAAGGGGATATTCGTTAAATTAATCTCCACCTCCTTCTACGCCTGCTTCGTCTTCGTCTTCACTTATCACCTCGTCGATTTGCACCATCCTGCAACCTCTCCTTTCCACCACGACTCCGCCGCCCTTGCCCATCTTGACCCCCAGGAATTCGCCCTCGCTGCCCCCGTCAAACCAGTCCACACCCTGGACGAGCGTAGTGAGGAGCGGAGGAGCAAAGCGACAGCGAGTTAGAATTACGTAGAGGTGATAGTGGCGTTGATATATATACTGGAACCATAAGACAGCCGAATAACGAGCGAAACCAACGCATTCCAATCTAGACATTTCGCTCCTCACTGTTTCTCACCTGCTCCTCGTTCCAGCGGTACACCTTGCTGCCCCCGGTGACCACGACGATCGATTTGTTGTCCCAAGCGTACGACTTTATCACATTAACGAATGTGACGGTGGCGATGAGGCCATCCCCGATCGACCAGATCCAAAGGACGTTGCACATTTTTTCATCCTTGGTGGCGATGAGTCCGGTGTCGGGAGGGCCGAACTTGGCCAGGCTGCGACGAGCGTAGCGAGTCGCATAAAGATTTGTGTTAACGGGTTAGAATTACGCAGCAGCGATAAGGGCGTCGATATCTAGACTGGTGCTACTAGTATAGGTGGATTACGAACGAAATCAACTTATTTCCAGGTCGTCGCTTCGCAAATCGCAGTTTCTCACCTGACTCCGACCTTGGGCTTGGGGTCTATTTTCGCCCAGTCGATGGGAACTTGGCTTTCAGGGAGTTTAGTTGAGGAATCACTGTTAGAATTGGAGGCGAGAGAAAGGGGGGCGTGTTAGAAATGAGTGAATAAATGAATTATAGCGTTGTTATCTCTAGTCAATCTTCTTACCTGCACTCGAAGGTGGTCTCGCCGTTCTCCAAATCCCTGCTCTTAGCCCTGATGTCCCTGCTGCCACGCTGAAACTTCAAGCTCAGCGCGTCCATGCCCTCGGAGTCCACGTCATGGGGCAGTGCGATTCCGCCCACGTACTCCGTGTAGTGGTTCACGGATCTGTCGTTGTCGTTGTTGTGAACGTGGTTGGGGTTGATTTTGTTGAGGTTAGCGTTGTGCTCGTATGTCGTGACGATGGAGTTCGACAGCGTGCTGATTAAATGGATTTTCCGGCCGAACGTTCCCACGGCGACGTAGTCACCGTCAGCGCTGACGGAGTGCATCCTGGCGCCTAGCCCAGTGGGGTCGCAAATGGATATCTGGGGGAGGGGGAGGAGGGGGGGCGAGCGAAGCGAGCCGAGGAGCGAAGCGACGAGTTAGTTTATAATATTCTTGGTGCGAGGAGCGGCGAGCGAAGCAAGCCGAGGAGCGAAGCGACGAATTGAACGAGTTCGTTTGGACTCGCTTCTCGTTGCAATTATGACTCGTAATCTCGTCGCTTCGCTCCTCACTAATATAGAGTTCTCAATTTAATGCGAGGAGCACGTAATTTGTCGTATTTCCGGCGAGATAAGCGACGCGATCTCCTACCAGCTCGTTGCGTGTAATTTGTCGTATTCCCAGCTCCTCCCTCCCCTCCTCGTTGTCGTCGTTCGCTCCTCCCACCCCTCTCACCTTCTTGTACAGCTGCCCACCCGTACTGTAAATAAAGAAGAAATTCGCCAAGTGCGTGTCGGCGACCACAACCTGAAAGCTCGAAGGAGACACAGGGGAAGGAGTGAGGGAGAGGTTGACGGCCTCAACGGTGTCGATGGGGAAGGTCGAGGTTATGGCATAGTGGGTGGGGGTGGGGTGGAGGATGCAGATTGAGTCGATAGAGGAGGTTCGGGAGAGGATGGCGACTGATTCTTCGCCTTGTCCCCACCACGTGGCGAGGGCTGGGAGCGCGAGCGTTAGGGGGGTGGGGGGTTGGGGGGTTAGTATGTAGTTGTGGGTGTAGCGTAACGAGGAGAATTTGCATTGTACCTTTTCCTCCCGTCTCCTCCCTTCCCTCACCCCCCTCAAGGTCCCACACCGACACTCCGCCAAGCTCCCCAACCGTCCCAACTCCACTACCAGGAAGGAAATGCGCAGTCGAAACACCCTTCAACCCCAACGATATCCTCGCAGAGTACGTAGGGTGCAGCAGGGACACGAGGTGAATCTGGGAGCGGGAGGGGATCACGAAGAGGATGAGGCCGGCGACTTCGTTGGAGTCGGGGAGGGGGGCGCCTTCTGAGTCCCATTTCACCTCTTTTACTTCGTCGACGCAGCTGACCCTGAAATGGGCGAGCAAAGCGGTGAGCGAAGCGAGCAGTGTTAGAATTGCTGAGGAGTTATTCTGGAATCAATAAAAATCATCGTCGCAGTTTCTCGTGCAGCTCTCTCACGCTTAGTTCTCACCTTCTCACAATCTCCCCCGTCTCGACTTTGTAAACGGCGGCCCTCGTGGCGGTGGACATGATCACCATGTGGAGGACGGAATTTGGGTGAGGGCATGGCGACAGAGCGCAGTGTCGGGGGGAGGAGATTGGGATGGATGAGGAGGAGATGTTTAGGGACATTTTGGGTGGGAGGGTGGGAGTGGACGGGGGGAGGAGGGGAGAGGGAGGTGGAGGGCGGAGGGAGGGAGGAGGGAAGCGAAAACTCGAACCTTTGTAATCCGTTTTGTGGGATAGTTGGTGGCGTGGCGCTTTAAGTTGGTGATCTGTTGTATGGGTGGCTGTGTGGTGCCTAGATTTTAAGGACTGTCGACGGGAAATGAATTCTATTTCTCAATTTTCAACTGGCTACTTTTAAGGAATCTGACTACATAAAACGCCCCCGTTCAATTTCCGTGATTTCGGTGTAGCTGCACGTGATAACATCGTTTCCCCGGTGTATTTCCAACTTTCACTTCAGGAGTTTCGTAGTTAACGAAATTTGACCTCGTCGGAAATCTACATCGATCTTCATCTCTCTATCCCCCTCGTCATGTCGACAATATGCTTCCAAGGATACGTCATGGACAAGTACTGCATTGACCGCGGTACCATGTTGGACTATCCGACCAAATCAACCTTGGAGTTTCCGGAACTGCACTCCGTGCACTGCCTCATAGATGTCCCAATCTGCTACAGCAGTGGGTTCGAAGTGTTGAAGGACCCGGAAGAGAGCGGGGGGAAACGGTACTGCAGGGCGTACGAGCTGGATACGAATGGGAACAATATGGTGACGCAGTTGGGGAGGGAGGAGGGCAGCTGCAGCACGTGTGACGGGGACGGGACGATTGAGAAGGGGCTGAGGGTGAGGGTGGTGGGCGCATTGGGGGGTGTTGGCACACCGCAAGTGCTGAACGTTGACTCTGTCACGTTGGCGACAGTGGGGGGCTGCGACAGGTGAGGCACTGCGAGGAGCGAAGCCACGAGCCTTGAGTACGATATTTACAATCGTAATGAGTTTTCATGAGGAGAGAAGCGACGAGTTGAGCGGCAGCGAGGAGCGAAGCGACGATGTATTCGTGATATTTCAGCTCGTCGCTCAACTCCTTGTTTGATCGGAACGACAATGAATTCGTGATTTCAGTTCGTCGCTCCACTCCTCGTTTTCGCTATCTCCACCACTAATACGCTCGCTTCGCTCGCTGCTCCTCGCAGCTTCGGCGGTGAGACGGTGCCTTCGAACTTGAGTTGTACAGGCGGAGAGCAGAGGGATTTGGTGAAGGCGCACGGGGCGTTGATGATGATCTCGTGGGGTTTCTTGTTGCCGCTGGGGGTCATTCTTGCGCGATTCTTGAAGCACAGGGAGGGCGGTGTTTGGTTCAAGGTGAGTGAGCGGAAGGGAGAAGGAACTACTACTACTAAATGTATTTTTGAACTAATAAGTAGTATAACTCCTGCAGCTCCACAGGGCCATCCAATGCACCGGCTTACTGCTGGCAATCGCCGGGTTTATTATTGCCTTGACGCAGTTCGATGTCTTCACGGCCGAGGGAATTAATTTGTCCAAGATCCACGGCACGTTCGGGATCATCGTAATGACGCTCGGAATTCTTCAACCCGTGAACGCCTTCTTTAGACCGCACGTTGAACCTCAGACGAAGAGCAGGCTGCTGTGGGAGAAGCTGCATAAGGGGTCTGGGAGATTCGCAATAATTTTGGCGGTGTTGACCATATTTTTAGGGACGACGAGGGTCGCGTTTGTCGGGGACAAGACTGGCTTTCAGATCGGGTACCTTTGTGTGTTGATTTTGTTGGCTGCAGTGGGCCGTATGTTTCAGCTTGAGGGGAAGGGGGCTGGAGGTGGGGGGCACAAGGTTGTGGAGGTGGTTGGGGGTGAGGGGGGGGAGGAGCAGGTTGGGATTGCTTGCAAAAGGTTTCCTTCGTTTTAGAAAATGACTATACTTATTACTAATACTATTAATGTGGGAAGCGATAGTTCATTGATTTTTTGTTTACTTCAAAGCCGCGAAGGCAACCATCCGCAGTGACAGACCCAAGAGGAAACCCGAAACTAGGGCGTTGTTGCGCTTGATCAAAGGCTTGATTTTGGTTTGCCACGCTGCGAAGAGCGTAGCGAGGAGCGAAGCGACGAGTTAGTATAACTTGCTTCTAGTATCGATCGTTACTCGCTTAATTGTCATATTCGCAGCTCGTCGCTTCGCTCCTCGCGGCTTCTTACCCTTCTTGCAGTGCCTTGGTAGCTGGTTAAGACGTTGAACCACCCGCCTTATTCTTTTAGAGTCGCACGAAGAATTGCTGGAGCACAGATCCGAAACGAATTCATCGAGACCCTTCTCGAGCTGGATTTGCACAGGGCCGCGCTTCCTCTTGATGAAGTCTCTGACGGAATCCACCGAGGTGACCAGCGGGAATAGCAGAGCTAGGCGGACCACAGATGAAAACATCGACTCGAGTTTCTTGCCGAACAGGACGCCGGTGGCGAACCCCGCCAGGCTCTCTTTTTTCGAAGCCTTCAA
This sequence comes from Triparma laevis f. inornata, assembly GCA_012489335.1. NCBI lineage: Eukaryota > Bolidophyceae > Parmales > Triparmaceae > Triparma > Triparma laevis. The sequence goes on along the minus strand of BLQM01000396.1, from coordinate 45,928 downwards.
CAGGTTCACGAAGGATTGGACGTCCTCGGCGATGGGAGCCTGGGGTCTCACGGCGGCCGCATTCGTAGTGGTCAAGGTTAATGCGAGGAGGAGGAGGAAGTGGAGGAGGAGAAAAAGCAGATATCGCATCAGAACTGTTTGATTACGATCGGATAGTGCACTCGGATGTAACTTCAGCTACGGGAAAGGATCTGAGAGTCGTCAAAGAGAAGCTATTGATGGAGAATAGCGAAAATCGAGGGGCGGTTAGGGTGGGGTGGTGATAGAGGTGGTAGGGGTCGGGGGGGGGGCTAGGAGTGCGAGAGGGGTCAGTAGGTTGTGCTAATGTAGAATGCGTGAGGAGCCAAGTTCGTAAACTGAATAACTCTTTTTCTTCGACGCTAAAAGTCAGTAGAACCTCAGGACTCGTTTAAATGACCTAGATTGATATCTAGGATAATCGTGTGGGCTACGATCAATTCGAGAACGCGAGATCTGAGGGGAAATCAAATTTCCCTCAAATCTCTGGAATGGAAATCAAGAATCTGGTCATTTTCAGATTCATTTTTTGTCCTAATTGTCCCTTAAGGACCCCTAATATACGATTTATGTAGTAACTTTATCGAAATAAGCTCAAAAACATGATTTCTTAAAATGGATTTTCTCCTTCCTGCGTTTTATTTACTCTATTAATGGGATATTCAGCATCTTAATGTATCTTATATTGTCAAATATGCCCAAGAATGACCAAAATAAAGTCAGTAACATCATTTTTACACAATAAACTCGTGTTCCTGTACTTTCAAGAGTCTATAAGTGGCATATCTGGTCATTCAGGGTCCTCAATATTCCAAATACAACCAATAATAGGCTAAACAACATCGCGGTCGAAATTTTTCAATTTTATCGATTTCGTTTTTGACCGCTAGAAGGCGTCGTAACGATCGAATACGAACAGGAAAGTGGGCACCAAATAGTTCCCTAACATGTACGCCTCTGACATTCAATTAGAAGGCCCCAGAAATTTAACAAACAACCAAAATTCCCCAACAAAATCATCATCGTATATTCCCCCCCTTAATCTTCGATGTCACTGCCGCCCCCGTCGTAGCACTCACGAAAGCAGCCTGCTCTCCGCTCTCGCATCCTCCTTCCCTATTAACCCTTAGCCCTTCAACAACGCGCTCAAACGCCTTTACTGCGCCCTTGCTTTTCATCATGGTGTCTGGCTTGTTCTCGAACCCTTCGAATTTCATGACTTCCCCTACCCCCGCTCCCTCCGGAGGCTCCAGCAACCCCCCAAAATCCCCCCCGCCGTCCTCTACCCCTAGCAGCATGCCCTGGCTCTCGACGCCTCTCATTTTGGAGGGCTTGAGGTTGGCGACGCAGATGGCCATTTTCCCTGTCAGTTCTTCACACGACATGTGCGCCGCGAGTCCTGCGACAACGACCCTATCCTCCTCCTCTCCCACGTCTACCTTGCAGATCAGCAGGGCCTCTGCGTCGGGGTGTTGCTCGGCCGACTTTATTTGGGCAGCAACGAAACTATGAGCGGTGAGCGGCGCGTGATAGATGTGTGTTAGAATCGTGAGGGAGGTAATTCTGAGGCGCCACGAGGGGCGAAGCGAAGCGACGAGCTGGGAATGGGAGAATTACGGGAGTAACAATGAGGCGGAGCGACGGTGAATACGACACTTCCGTTCGTCGTCGCTCCGTAGCTTTAGTCTAAATGCTCAAGCACTTGAGGAGCGGAAGGTCATAGGATCGAAGCGACGAGTTGAATATCTTGCTTCGCTCCCCGTAAAGTAGAGAACGCGTCGTCTATGAACTCGTCGCTTCGATCTTCGCCGGGAATACGATTCTCTCGCTTGTCGTAGCTTTAATCTAAATGTTCAAGCACTTTCACCCCCCCCCGTTCTAACTTGGCTCGCTTCACTCGCCGCTTGCGTTTTTCTTTTGCCTCACCTGACTCGTTCTATGTCCTTGGCGACCTCGTCCCCCCCACCCCCGCCCCCACCTCCCCTCTTCCGCTCCTTCCCTCCCTCCTGCTTCGCCTTCCCCGCTGCCTCCCCCCCCCAAGTGTCCCTCAAAGTCACGACGCGATTGAATACGAGTTTCTCCCTACTACTGCTACTGTCAAGCGCATAGTAGCCCTGTCGCTCGAACTGGTAATGAAGGTCCCCGTGATAGACGTCAGCACCCCCCCCCTCCGCATTCTCGACAGCGTCCAAATGCTCCAAACAATCGGCCTGGACGCTGCGACGAGCGAAGCGAGTCGCATGAAGATTGATGTAAAAGAGTTAGATTTGCGTAACGACGAAAGCGGCTTGAATATTTAGTCTAAGGCTACTATCGTAGCCGGATTTCACTCGAAAATATCGTGTTGGTAGCTCGTCGCTTCGCTCCTCGCAACTTCTTACCTTGGCTCGCACCTGGCGCCGGAAATAATGCTGACGCTGTCGGGGTTGATGTCGTCCAGAAAGTCGCCGGTGGCGCTCCCGGGCAATTCAGCCTTGAAGAGGCGGTCGTACTGAGCCACATCGCAAGTTACGGATGAGGAGGAGGAGACCCACTGGACGATGCCCTGCACGCGTTTTTCTCCTGTGACGAGCGTAGCGAGTCGCATGAAGATTGTTGTTAACGTGTTAGAATATCGCAGCGAAAGAAAGCGGCGCACACGTTGACACTGGAGCTATTAGCGTAGCCGAATTACGACCACGAATTCCGAATTCCCATTTCGTCGCTTTGCTCCTCGCAGTGCCTCACCTTCGGGCGTCACTCCGTTTCCTGTTCTGTCGTCATACGTGCACATCAATTCGATCGGTTTGTTGTTCTGTGAGCGTAGGAGCAAAGCGACGACGAGTTAGAATTGGGGTGGGGTTGGGGGTGATGGTGATAGTGGCATGGACATCGACCGTAATTGTCGTATTTGCAGCTCGTCGCTTCGCTCCTCGCTATTATCGTTCGCTCCTTGCAGTTCCTCACCTCGTCTCGCACGACCTCCTGGCACGTGATTACATACGCATTCCTGAGCCTGACCTTGCCGCCGGCAACGAGTCTTTTGAAACCCTTCGGAGGGTTTTCTCCATCGAAGAAGTCGGACTCCTACGAGGAGGGAATGGGGGTGTTAGAATGCAGACAGAACGATTGAAGGAATTTAATATATGTCTCGTATTTCGTTCGTCTCACCTCGATGTAAATGTGCTTTCCGAAGGGCACCTTCCTCTCCCCAAAGCTCTCGTCCTTGGGGTGCCTCGCCATGTTAAAATCCTCCTCCCCATCCAAACCATAATTAGTAAGCGTCACTTTCAGCGGCTCCACTACTACGAAGGCCCTTCTGGCCGTCTTGTCCATGGTCTCCCTCGCCACGTTCTCAAGCTCGGCGAAGTCGATGTTACTGTCAGTCTTGGAAACGCCGATGCGCGAGCAGAAAGTCTTGAGCGCCAAGGGCTGGAAGCCGCGGCGGCGAACTGCGACGAGCATCAGGAGACGAGGAGCGAAGCGACGAGTTAGTTTAGAGTGTTCTTAACGTTCATCATGGAGCCTCATTTCGATCGCAATTATCGTATAAACAGCTCGTCGCTTCGCTCCACGCAGATTCTCACCTCCACTGAGGGTGGGCAACCGCGGATCGTCCCAACCCTCCACGTGATTCTGTTCGACGAGCTGGATCAGTTTTCGTTTGCTCAGCACCGTGTACTTAAGGTTAAGCCGGCTGAACTCGATTTGCCTGGCGGAGGAGCGAAGCGACGATGAGTTAGAATTAAGTAAGTAAAATTTACCACGCAATCGAGCTACACAACCCAAAATTGCTCTTACCTAGGCCTCGTCGGAAAACTATGGCCGCAGCTCTGCGTTAGGCTATCCAAAACCCAATCGTAGAGAACCCTGTGGTCCTCGAACTCGAGCGTGCAGAGGCTGTGAGTGATGCCCTCGATGGCGTCGCTGATGGGGTGCGAGAAGTCGTACATGGGATAGACGTTCCACTTGTCGCCGGTGTTGTGGTGGGTAGTGTTTGTTAAGATGCGGTAAATCACGGGGTCCCGGAGGTTCAGGTTGGGAGAGGACATGTCGATCTTGGCGCGGAGGGTCAGGCTGCCACGAGCATAGCGAGTCGCAAGAAGATTGGCGTTAATGAGTTAGAATTGGGTGTTGGGGGTTGGTGGCGTTGATATCAAGACTGAAGCTAGTGGGGTGGGCGAATTACGACCGTAATTGTAGTATTCGTAGCTTCTTACCTCCCGGTGGGGTGCTCTCCGCGGGTCATCTCCTGAAACAAACGCAAGTTTTCTGTTGGGATCTTGTCGCGATTTGGGGAGTTCTGCGGCGGGTGGAGGCGAGCGAAGCGAGTCGTGTTAGAAATTAGTGGGGTTGAAAGCTAAGAAAGCGGCTTGAGACTCGCACTCCTCGCAGCTTCTCACATGACCGGGGGACGTGAGGGTGCCACGGAGCTCCCTCATCTCGTCGGGGGACAAGTCGTCAACATAAGCCAAACCGTTGGAAATCAGCTTTTCGGCGCAAGAGTATATCTCGTCGAAGTAGGACGAAGTGGACATTATTTTATTCGGGAAGGCGGCTTTCCCAATCAGCCACCGAGTGTCCTTCGTAATGCTGTCTACGTAGAATGGTGACTGTTGGGGGGGGGCAAACGAGGGGTGAGAGAACGAGCGGAGCGAAGCGAGTCGTGTTGTTAGAATTGTTGGAGTTGTTAGAATTGTTGAACGTGCGAGGAGCGAGGGAGCGACTGTCGACTCACCTCCTTCAATGGATTGGTATCGTCCATTCTAACGTTCGTTCGCATGACTCCGTCCTCGTTGAACTGCTCGTTCAAGCCGAAATTGACGCATATGGACTTGGCGTGGCCGATGTGGAGGAAGCCGTTGGGCTCAGGAGGAAAGCGCATGCAGACGGGGGTGGGGTCGGGTCGGTCAGCGATGATCTTGGAGATGAAATTCGTGGGGTAGGTGACGCCCGTTTTTGTCGTTTTTGAAGGGACCGTCAAAGGGAGGGCGGGATGGAGGAGGGCGAGGGCTAAGAGGGTGGAGAGGAGGAGGTGCCGAGGCAGTGAGGCCTTCATTTTTAGTGGGTGAAAGACCGCCGATCAATGCTTCGCGATCCCGACACGCGTTTTTGATGAGACGAATTCCCGCCGCTGAATCCTCGTTTTTAAAGTACACAGGCACGAGAACACTGGACCCCTTAATCGACTACAAGTACTGCCGCAAAATGAAACGACGCAGGAAAAAAGCTCTGGCAGCAGGAAATGTTTGATGCGAGAATTCATTCTCGAATTCAATTTTGATCGAGTTCGCCCCAATCAATCAATCCCAATAAAATCCCCCTACGCATAATGTCTGAAATTGCTGCTCCCGTTGCCTTCGACGTAGAGATCGAGAGGAAGGTATGTGGGGATATATTCAGCGTAGCGGGCCGTGAAGCTTAAGAATTCGGAATTCTAGTGTTCGGCGGCCGGCCGGGGTGAAAAACGGCGATTTTAAGTTGTGAAACAAGGTCTCCACGCGCCCTACGCTGAATCCAACCTCACCACCGCGCGGTTTTGGGCATTGCGTTAGGATAAGGGGGCACTCATCCCCTCTGACGTCGTACAATACCCATCAAAACCAAACCAAGACTTACCTCCGATTGATCTTCCCGACCAGCAACCCCTCCCTATCCCAAACTGACCCCCCCGCCCCGCC
>BLQM01000396.1:22891-37627 GCA_012489335.1 Triparma laevis f. inornata | reverse complement strand
CCCCCTCCTCCCCCCCCCTCTTCTTCTTCCCCAAAATCCCCTCCCTAATCCCCTTCAACCTCTTAACCTCTCTCCCCCCCCTCTCCTCCTCCAACCTCTCCAAACTCTTCCAACTCCTCAAACTCAACTCCGCCACCCCTCGAACTGCGTAAAGCTTCAAATTCGACTTCAAACTACTAGAAGTTATCTGCGTAACGTAACTCAGAGTTTTTAAACTGCTCAACGGAACCAAGAAGGTCTGGGAGGCGAGGGTTTGAGGGATCAACTTCCCGTCGTGAAGGTCCATGAAGGACTCGAGGTCAGGAGAAGGTGGAGGCAACGATTCCAAGGAGGAGAGGAGCTCAGATTTAGGAATTTCAGTGCCGTTGTAGGCGTTGGTTTTCATGGAGGAGTAGGGCTTTTCGATGTACTCGTTCGGATCGCGGGAGGGGGTCTCGTTGACGTTCTTGATCTCGTCGGCTATGCGGTCAAAATCCTCCATTTCGATCCGCAGGGATTCATCGTCTAAAGAAACGTGACCGCCGGTGTCGAGTGTGTAGCTTTTGTTCGTGTTCGAACTCGTCACGACCTTGGCTTGTTTGGAGATATCTTTCTTGGAGGCTTGAAGGGCAAGGGCTGCCTGGCGTTTCTGCTCTATTGCTGCCTTCTGTGAGGCGGAGAGCGGCATCGGAATGGGATCGTGAGGATCGCGGGGGGATAATGTTTTACGTTGAGGGTTGGAGGGAGACAATAGGTTGTTGACAACCACAGGAGTCATAGATGTCCAAGCTCTTTATTTATAGCGCTCGGGAGTTGCCACAGAGAGTTCGCTGCTCGAAATCTAGCAAAAATGTCAAAATCCTTAGTTCCCTCCATGCAGCATTTCTATCATTGCAACTCACACGTCCGCGCGATCCAACCTCCACGTTACCCTCAAGCATAATAAGCATATAGGTCCCTCTCAATCCCCTCAAACACCCCTCCGTCGTCTGTAAATTGTAAAAATCCATCTCTACATTCCCTCCTCTTCCCCCCGCCCGCATTCAAAGCCTCCCCCCCCTCCAGTCCTCAACGCTCCCCTCACCCTAGTAACTAACAGCCATGGACTTCGACAGCGAGCGCATCTTCTACAGTGACCAGTCACTGCGAGCGCCACCTCCCAAATTCTCTGATCCCTTCGCTCCCATCCCTGCGGCTGACGAGAATGGCGACCCCAACTCTGCGGCCGAGGAAGGTGAGCGCAGCCCGCATCAACCAATTGCCCACACCCACCCTCTAACGCTCGCTACGCGATCGCTACGATCGCATTTTTAAAAACAGCCGCGAACCGAAAATACGAGCAGGAAAAGATGCTCCGCACCAACACCATCTCCGCCAACGGTGAAATCGAATACTCCCTCTCCACCGTCCAACGCAACTTCAAAGAGTTCATCCGCAACTACCAGACCAACTCCGTTTTCATCTACAGGGACGCGCTGCTGCAGAGTGTGAGGAGGGGGAAGAATTGTTTGAGCATTAGTTTGAGTCATTTGAATGAGTATGATCCTATGCTTTTGAGGTACGAAAGAGGAGTCGTCGGAGTCGTCGGAGTCGTCCTTACCCCAATACACGATCTAACTAACCACCCCCCCCTCCCTCCCCCTCGCCCCCCCCCCGCCCTCACAGCCTCGTCATGGAAACCCCAACCTCCGTCATGCCCGTCTTCGAAGCCGGTGCTCTCGATGCCCTCAAAACCTTCCAACTGACCTCCCCCACCTCCCTCGACGATCCCGACTCTGAAGCCCCCCAACTGACTGTTCTCCCCACCGACATCCACATAACCCTCTCCGCCCCCCACCTCAAGCCTGTCGACCTCCGCAAAATAACCTCCACCCACGTCAACAAACTAATAAAAACCCCAGGAATCGTCATCTCAGCCACCCGCATCCGCTCCAAAGCTCGCCAAGTCGAGATCATGTGCAAAGGTGCGAACGCCGCGAGGAGCGAAGCGACGAGCTGGGTGTATGAAAATTGCGAGAGCATGAGGAGCGAAGCGACGAGCATTAAGAACATTCAAACTAACTCGTCGCTTCGCTCCTCGGCTCGCTTCGCTCGCCGCTCCTCGCAGGCTGTTCCGCCCACAAAAAGCTCAAGATCACCGACCCTTACGGAACCGTGAAGCTCCCGGGGAGGTGTCCGGAGGGCGGGGCTGAGGCGGATTGCGGGATGAGCCCGTATATGGTCATGCCGGATGAGTGTGTTTATACTGATACGCAGAGTTTGAAGCTTCAAGAAGGTGATAACAAATAAAATGCTTCAATTCTCGGCCCTCAAAGTTCTAACCCACCTCCCCTCCTCGGACGTTCGTCCTCGGCAGCTCCCGAAATGGTCCCAACAGGCGAAATGCCCCGCAACATATTACTAGCCGTCGACCGTAACCTCGTCGACAAAGCCAAGCCAGGCATGCGTGTTAGCATCATCGGAATCGCCAGCCTCTACAGGCAAAACACCGGCCGCAAGAGCCAGAACAACAACGTCAAGCAGCTCTACATTAACGTCGTAGGCATTCAGTTCGAGAATTTGGGAGAAGGAGGAGGAGGTGAGAAAACATTTCGGGGCTAGCGTAGGGTTAATTTGCGACCACTGTTCCGGGTTGAAATTAATTGGGGGCTAGCTCCGGGTTAATTTGCAATCGCGGCTCCAAGTCCCAATTAAAAGGGAACTAGCGTAGGGTTAATTTGCGACCGCGATTCTGGGTTAAAATCAATAAGCTGCGACGCATCGTACTACTACTCCATCATACTAACCCCCCCAACCCCTACCCCTCACCCCTCACCCCCCTCGCTCACAGTCGGAAACACCAGCTTCACACCTAAAGAGGAAGAGGCATTCATCGCTTTGTCTCGCCGCAGGGACATCTACCAAATCCTCACCAACAGCATCGCCCCATCAATCCAAGGAGACTACACTAAAGACATTAAGAAAGCCATAGCCTGCCAGCTCATGGGCGGCGCCGCGAAGAAGCTCCCGGACGGGATGAGACTCCGTGGAGATATTAACCTCCTGCTGTTGGGCGATCCTTCTACGGCGAAATCGCAGTTTCTCAAGTTCGTGGAGAAGGTGAGAAACTGCGAGGAGCGAAGCGACGAGTTAAATGATACGATATTGGGTCGCTCCTCTCCTCGTTTCGCTATCTCCACCACTAACACGCTCGCTGCACTTGCGCTCGCCGCTCCTCGCTACGCTCGTCGCAGGTGGCGCCCGTGGGAGTTTATACGAGTGGAAAGGGAAGTTCCGCCGCGGGACTTACGGCTAGTGTTATTAAGGATTCTAGAGGGGAGTTTTACTTGGAGGGAGGAGCGATGGTTTTGGCTGATGGAGGAATTGTTTGTATTGATGAGGTGAGACCAAATAAATCGGAGCAATAATCGTTTATCACTTAACTAACTCGTTGCTTCGCTCCTCGGCTCGCTTCGTTCGCCCCCAGTTCGATAAGATGAGGCCCGCCGATCGCGTGGCCATCCACGAAGCGATGGAACAGCAGACCATTTCCATCGCCAAGGTGAGAAGCAGCGATCAAAGCGACGAGTTGGGAATGCGACAATTACGGTTGTGATAAGGCTCCATGAGGAGTGACGCGACGCTAGTAGCGTTAGGCTAAACGCACAAGCCGCCTTCACCCCCACCCAATTCTAACTCGTAAACACTACAATCTTCATGCGACTCGCTATGCTCGTCGCAGGCCGGCATCACCACCGTCCTGAACTCACGCACCTCCGTGCTCGCCGCTGCTAACCCGATCTTCGGCCGCTACGACGACCTCCGGTCCGCCGGAGAGAACATCGACCTCATGACGACTATCCTGAGTCGCTTCGACCTCATCTTCATCGTCCGCGATATCAGGGACGAGGAGAGGGACAAGGCCATCTGCAGGCACGTCATGGGCGTCCACATCAACGCGGGAGACGCGGCGGCGGGCAACGACAACCAAGAGGAGGATGACGACGACGAAACCGTTGCCGAGAAGGCCGGCAGGGTGGCCGAGCAAGGGGGCAAGCTGGACATCAAGACCTTCAAGAAGTTCGTCCAGTACGTTCGCTCTCGGTGCTCCCCTCGACTTTCCGAGGAGGTGAGAAACTGCGAGGAGCGAAGCGACGAGGATATATCGCTCTCGCTCCTCACTTCAAGAACATTCTAAACTAACTCGTCGCTTCGCTCCTCGTCTCGCTAATGCTCCTCGCTATGCTCGTCGCAGGCCTCCGAGGTCCTCGCCTCCCAGTACGTCAAGATCAGGGACGACGTTCGCAAGAGGTGCAGCGAGAACGGCGGCGACACCGCCCAGGTCGTTCCCATCACCGTTCGTCAGCTCGAGGCCCTCGTTCGGCTGAGCGAGTCGCTCGCCAAGATGAGGCTCGCCGCGGAGGTCGCTGCCGAGGACATCGCCGAGGCGCTCAGACTCTTCAGGGTCGCCACCATGGCCGCCAGCGAGACCGACAGCAACAACGGACAGGACCTCCTGGCCGCCGCCAACGGACCCAACAGGGACGACTACGAGAAAGCCGAGAAGTTCCTCCAGAGCCGCGTAGCCATCGGAACCACCGTCAACAAGCAGAGGCTCGTAGAGGAGGCCGTCGGAATGGGCCAGAATGCGAACATCATCGCCAGAGTTTTGAGGGTGTTCTGCAAGAAGGGAGAGTTCCTGGAGAAGAGCAGCGGCAGAACGCTGAAGCGCGTCAAGTAATAAGTTTAATAATAGTGTTTGGGGGGGAGGGAGGGGATAAAAAGGGAGAAGGTGGTTTTTCATATTGCCAAATCGTCGTTCTTCATTCACTTTTAATCGCTGTTATTGCTGTTGCTGCTGTACCGCCACTACCACTGCTTTGATCGTTGTTTAAGAAAGGAAAGTATAAACGTTTTGTGTGTACAACCGTGGTGCGGGTTTTTTCTTTTTAGTTGAGTTGTTGGGAGTGGAGGTGGGCGATGACCTTGGATGTTGCATCGCCATTCCAGCGGCTAACGTCGATGCTGGAGGGGACTAGCTTGTAGCAGTTTTCGAAGACATGGATACTAAGACCACGAATCGTTTCAAGTGAGTCCGGGATCCTCATTGATTTGAGTGTGAAGCAACCTCCAAAGGCAATTTGCCCTAATTCTTGAAGGTTTGTGTGGAGGAGATCGACATTGTCTAGGCTGGAGCAACTAATGAAGGCTGCTTTGCCAATAGATATTAACGTCCTCGGGAAATATACGGTAGTCAAACTCCAGCAGCTAGAGAAGGCACCTTCACCGATGCTCACAACGCCCTCGGGGATATCAACAACGACGAGATTGGAGGCGTACATGCAGGCGTGCTTTCCGACCTTCGCAATATTTAGAAGGAAGATCAACTGCGTTGCGAGCTCACGCATCTCCTCTCGAGCTTCAGCTTCCTCCCAACTTATATCCTCCCCATCGTGAACAATCATCGCACCGCTCTTGACGCTCTCATCGACAACCTCCTTAACCACCTTGTTCCACTCCTTACAAACCTCCCTCAACACCAACAGCATCTCGATGTGAAAGAACCCGACGAAGTGACTTTTGAAATCGATCGTGCTCATGAAGTCGTTGGTGTGAGCGGGGGCGTTCGCGATCTTCAGCGCCGCGTTCTCGGTAGTCAGCGTTGCGACCTAGGTAGTCAACGTCGCAACCTCGGTAGTCAACGTCCCAACCTCTACATTACGCTCGGCGATCGTCGTGTCGCGCTCGGTGAGCATTTTTTCGAGCTCGGCGATTCTCTGCTGGGACCGGAGGTAGAGGACGACCTGGGACGTGACATCGTTCTCGTTTTCTTCGCTAACGTCGATGCTGGAGGGAACAAGCTCGAGGCATCCATCGAAGACACTTTCACCAAGCGTTTGAAGCGAGTCCGGGATCGTCATCGTCTTTAGTTCGTCGCAATCCCAGAAGACACGTTCACCTAATTCTTGAAGGTTTGTGTGCAAGAGATTGACATTTACTAGACTGGAGCAACTATCGAACGCGTAGTGACCAATTGATGTTAACATCGTCGGGAAATATATGGTAGTCAAACAACTGCAGTTGCCGAAGGCAGCTACACCGATGCTCTCAACGCCCTCGGGAATATCAACAACGACGAGATTGATGGCGCAGTAGCAGGCAAAATCTCCGACCTTCGTAGTATTTAGAAGGAAGACTACACGCGTTACGAGCTCACGCTTCTCCTTTCGAGCGTAAGATACCTCCTCACTCACATCATCCCCACCGTGAAACACTAAAACGCCGCTCCTAAAATCCCCATCAATCTTCTCCTCCGCAATCACGGCTTGCTCACCAGTCGGAACGCGTGAAATAGCTAGGCCACGTCCACATACCCCCTCAGCAACCTCATGAAGTAGTCCGTGGCCATAAAATCATCCTTCGTAATCGGAGCGGCGGGAGCCACGATCGGCCCTTGTCCTTGGCCTTGATTCTGGCTCTCCTCGTCCTCCCCACCCCTCTTCCCACCCGATTCCTGCGCCTTCAACTTACTGGAAGACCTCGTGGCTACGCGATCTTGGGACATGGGTACGGAGGTGGCTCGAATTCGATCGATTACTTTCTCAGGATTTCCTACCCTCAATTTTCAATTTCGTCGATTTTACCGCCGGCAGTATCAATGTCCATTCCCTCGTAATAATAACCGCAGTCTTTCAATTCCTTATACAGAAGATCACCCGGGACTATATTGTGAAATCCTTGATGAAATGAAGGTTTTAGGGGAAGATCACAAGAGTACGTTATCGACATTGAATATTTTGGGAGAAGTTTATTATAGGTTGAAGAATTACGAGAAGGCGTTGGAGTATTACAAGAGATCTTTGGAGGGAAGCGAGAAGGTGTTGGGGGAAAATCATCCCAGAACGCTCACGACCGTGATGAATATTACGAACGTTTATTCCGATGGGGGGGGACTATGGGAAAGCTGAGGCGCTTCATCAGAGAGCACTTGAGGGATTCGAGGCACAACTTGGGAGAGATCATGAAGATACAAAGATGTGTGCGTATAACTTCGCTACTTGCCTAGCATGCGCAGGAGAGACATTTGAAGTTAGGGAAGGTGTTAGACGAAGATTCTCATTTATTACAAGATGAACAAAAACTTAAGAATTTTCTTTGAATTGAAAATCAAAGCTTTCGTCGTTGTTGTGCAACTAATTTTTCATGATCTTGTTTGCAATGTATGATGAGAGCAAATAACTCGCAAATGTAGAACAGAGGATTCTGGTGTAAAATATCATTTTTAAGGTTTTGCATTTTGCATTCAAATTTTTAATAAACAACGTTCGAATCTTATTCATAACTCCTTCTTTCCAGCCTCTCTGCTCGTCGCTCTCTTCTTCCTCTGCTCCTGGTACTGCCGCCTCTTCCTCTCCCTCTCTTTACTCTTCTCATCCCCTCCCTTCGCCCCAGAGTTTCCAGCCCCCGCATTATTCTTCGCCTGATTCGAACTTGCCTTTTTCTCGTCCTTCTTCAACTTTTCATGAAGCTTCTTCGCCTCGACGTCCTGCTTCTTGCGCTCCTTGGTGATGATAGCTTCCTGCTTTTCGAGGTCCTTCTTCTTCTTCTCCGCTTCTCGATCGATCTTGGCCTTCTTTTTGGTTGCCTCTTGCTGGGTTTTGTGGGCTTCCTGCTCTTTTTGGGCGGAGGCGGCGGTTTTTTGTTTGGCGCTGTCGGGCTTTTGCTTCGAGGAACGGTTGAAGGTTTGGGCTTTTGTTCGCGCAGCTTTTTGATCGCGGAGGCGTTGTTCGGCTGTGGGGAGCAGTGAGCGGCGAGCGAAGCGAGTCGAGGAGGGGAGGGGGAGTTAGACTAGAGTTTGTTTTTGAGGAGTGTTGAGGCAACTAGTGTTAAACGTCTTCACGCCGCCGATGCCCTCCGAGGTTTGTTCCTCGTCGTCCCAAGAAGCGGAGAACAGCGAGTACGTCATGCCGAGCAGGCCAACCACGAGGAGACCGACGGTGCCAGAGGCAACCAGCATCGGCTTCGTAGCGGACATTCTCCACCTTGGCCTGGTAGTAGAACCAGCAGAAGAGGGCCACGCAGCCGCCGAACGGAATGTCCACGAAGGGCAGCATGCGATTCGTCATTCGCCACGTCCTCCAGGATCACTCCGCCTCCCTCGCGGGCAGCGTCATCTTCTTTTGTGAGCGAGATCGCAGTGTCCAGGATGGCATCCTTCTCCGACACCGGTTTCGCTTCCAGCTCAGCCAGTAGCCTTAGCTGAATTAAACAACTCCAGTTGCACTCCAGTTGCAGCTCCTCGCTTCGCAGCTCCTCGCGCGCATCTCACCTTCTTGGCGGATGCGGTCTTTGTGGGGAAGGATTGTATCGTGATGCATGTGTTTGGTGCTGCAGTGATGTCAGGGTCAAGAAGAGGGTAGGTTAGTTGATTGTGGTCAATATCGCGTACGTGTTCGGGATGGTCGCACCCCCACACTGTTTATGAAGCCCTCCCTCCTCTTAATCTCAAACCTTGGACTCACCTGCTCCATTTTTCTTCATCATCGTGATATTCATGCGGGGTGATCTTAGCTTCGGACACCATGGTGTGTGCATGCAGCGCTAACAGCAGCAAACATGTGAGGAATGTTATTTTAAGCATTTTTATTGCATTTTTATGGGACATGAAGCAGTTTTGAGCAATCCCAGCTTTTACCCTGATCATCTTAATGCTATGCAATTAAGTGCTTTTCTCCTCTCACGCTTGTTAATATAACTCTTATATTTCACTAGCCTTCTTAAGAATCTTCAGGTTCCCCGTCATCTTGCTGAAAGTGCCTTTAGTGCGTTCAGTATTCTATATTTCCTTTAAATATCTTCACGAAACCAAAGAGACCCAACGAACAGTATGTCTTTAAAGCAGCCCACAGCACCAATTAGGCCCAGTTCCGCGCGCAGTAGGCCCAGGAGGGGCACAAGGGTGGGAAAGGGATCGGTGGGAACCATAGGTGAGAAATTTACGAGTCCTGAATGAATATTAAACAGCACCATGTACCAAACCTCGTCTTCCTATAATATATCCCCCCCTTGGGGACCCAGCACACATCGATAATATACATATAACGTCGACCTAAAGCTTAGCACACGTTGTTTTCCTTGGAAATAGACCGTTTTGGTTGGTCAGGCACCGCCTCCCCCCTTTTTTCACGTCCGCATCAAAAGCGCATCAAAAACGCATCAAAAGCTATTTTCACATTCACTTTTTCACGTCACCCCCCGTCCTTCCTCACCTCTTCTTCGAAATTAATCCCAAATTAACCCTCACCTCCATATCTGCGCCCTCACTAACCACACACAAACGTTCCCAAACACAGTCCCACCAAAACCCTCGCCAGCTAAACCCCTGAACCCTCTGCAACCCCTCTCCACCCCCCACCCGCCCTCCACCCTCCCCTCCTCCCATCCCTCCACCCTTCCCTCCACCCTCTCCTCTCGTCTCGACTTCCCCGCCCGTCCCAAATCCATGCCCTCTTCCCGCCGCACCTCCCACGCCGGCCTCTCCTCCCCCCCCAAACGCTCCGGCAGAGAACGCTCAAGCTCAGTAAGCGTCAGAGGCATGGCTAGTCCTGATTTAATCGCGGGGATGAATTTAGGATCACCGAGTAAACAGCAGCCTAGGAGAGTATCGATTGGAGGAGTTAAGGCGCCCGCACGAGGAGAGGCGAATAAGGAGGAGAGTAAGCTGAAGTTCAAATTCGAACCGAGATCGGGAGGCGTTAACGCTAAAGCCGTCAGGACCACCCAAGAGCAGGTGAGAAATGGAGAGGAGAGGAGCGAAGCGACGAGGATGTGGATCGAGAGTGTTGAAACAATAAAAGCATTCTAAACTAACTCGTCGCTTCGCTCCTCGCCTCGGGCGTTCGTCCTCGGCTCGCCGCTCGTCTTAGATCGAAATGAAGGCAAAAATGGAAGCGGCAGTCCACAAAAAAGACCACCTCCTTCACCGCCGCAAGTCCATCGAAGAAGAGAGCGACGCCTCAACAAGCGGTGACGAACTCGACCCCAAAATCGCAGACGTAGTAAGCAGAAGCAGCATAACCCATGGTCCTGACAGTCCGCAATACGTCGCAGCAAGGAAGTTGTACGATACGAACAATTTTCAACCTCAACCCCCATCCCCTTCTCAACCTAAAAAGAACCTATCCGGCGGCCCCGTAAGCGTCCGCAACCTCCGTTACGACACCGTCGAAAACACAAAAATGAAAGACATAATCCACGAACTAGAAGAACGAGAACACCAACGTCACGTAACCGATGAAATCGACGACAGGAAAGCCTTCAAACAAGTTCAGGTTGAGAGGAACGAGGATCTAGTTATACATAATGGGAGGATTGAGAGGGAGAGCGGGGAGGGGAGTGGGGGGAATTCGCAGCAGGGGAGCAGGCAGGCGAGTCCGGTTATTCAGGCGAGGGGGTTGACGGGGGGGGGCGGGGTGCAGGTGAGAACGGCTGCGAGGACGAAGCCCAGCGAGGAGCGAAGGGACGAGCTGAGAATACGATAATTGCGTGCTCTTCACATTAAGAATCATTATGAACTAGCGAGGAGCGAAGCGACGAGATTATTACGGCGTCATAATTACAATTAGGAGGCTCTTCGAAAACGCCGCTCATATTGAAACTCCTCGTTCAATTCGTCGCTTCGCTCCTCACATTAAGAACCATTATAAACTAGCGAGAAGCCAAGCGACGAGGATTTGTACTCGATTTCTTTCAACTCGTCGCTACGCTCCTCACTTTATGAACATTTTAAACTAACTCGTCGCTTCGTTCCTCGGCTCGCTTCTCTCGTCGCAGGATGATCAGAAGCCTTTGTTGTTTGTTTATGTCAGGACGGCGAAGTTGGGTGGGGGAGAGGAGGTGAGAGAGAGAATAACGTTGTGTATATATAGTCATGATATTTCTAACGCATCCTTCCTCCCTCGACAGTGGCTCAACGCGTCTCTGGAACTCGAGATATTCCCTCGAACTTATGTTGGCAAAAAAATGTGCAAGAACATCACCGCCTGCGCTGACAAGAACAGCACGTTTCACTTTCACTCCTTCGTGAAGCTCGACGTGCATCAAACCATAACGACGGGGGAGACGATCGTTAAGAAGAGCAAGAAGGACAGGGCGGTGAAGGTGCCTCATTTGAAGGTGAGGCCCCGCGAGGAGCTCAGCGACGAGCTATGAACTGATTTTTATTCGAACTCATTTTTGGCTACACTAGTAGCTTTAGTCTCAACATCGATGCCGCTATCATACCTACGTTATTCTAACGCGTCAACGCCAATCCTCATGCGACTCGCTACGCTCGTCACAGGTTACAGCCAAGGGGGTGGGGGGGAGCGGGGGGGTTTTAGGCGTTGCGACGATGCCCATGGCCGACGTTTCCCTGTTCGGGTTCAAGGACTACAAGGCGAAGGGCGAGGGGACCGATATCCCCATGAGCTTGATGAGGGAGGACGAAGAGGGAGGGCTCTTCGGAAAGGTATTCGTTAGGTTCATGTATGTCAATGTGGAGGACCGCGACGACAAAGTTTGCCGGAAATTGGCGAAGCGAATATTGAATCAGGTATGAAGGAGGGCGAGGCCGAGCGTAGCGAGTCAAGTGATTTTTTTATTAATTTGTTAGAAAAGCGTGGCGCTTATAGTGATGGAGCGCAAACGAATGGAGACTCATGGAGACTCATTACGACCGTAAATATTGTACTCCAAGCTCGTCGCTTCGCTACTCGCAGTGCCTTACCGCTCGAATGTGTAGGCAAAGTTCGTCGCCATAACTAACACGGCTTGGCTTATCGCGTCGCAGGCGAACGAGGAGAGAAAGGCGTGTTTGAAGCACGGTAAAACGAACAGCAAGAAACCCATCAAGCAGCAAACACAGGAGGTGAAGGCGGTGGAGCCGCTGGAGGTGCCGCCCCAGAACCTTGACCAGTCTGCGATGAGCATGGGGGCCCCGTCGTCGTTCCCCGTTCAGAACATGGAAAGGGACCGCGAGTTCGAGCGCCAGAACCTGCAGCACAAGTCCACCATGGAGACTCTGAACGCCACGGCGCAGCTGTTAGCTCAGACCGTCGCCATGATTGGCGCGAAGACCGCCAACGACGTGAGCCAGCAGCGAGCGAAGGAGGAGCAGGAACAGCAGGTGAGACAAGGCACTGCGAGGAGCGAAGCGACGAGCACTAAGAACAACCTAAACTTACTCGTCGCTTCGCTCCTCGGCTCGCTTCGCTCGCTGCTCCTCGCAGTTTCAGCAGTTCGACAGAGACAGAAGCGCAGGTCCGAGTCCTGGGGGCAGCAGGAAGGGCAGCAACACCGGTTCGTCACAGCACTCTCCCGTCAACCACGATCCCTTGGCTCGGAAGAGGTCGCGTCGTGAGAGTCTCGGAGACAAGCCAGTGTTAATGTGGGGAGTCGTCGACGTAGCGACGTGGTTGAGTAGTAAGCAGGTTGGGTTGGCTCCGTACGCGAACATGTTCGTGAACCAGGCGGTTGATGGGCTCGCGTTCGTATCGATGAGTGAGGATCAGTTGGACGACTACGGAATCTTCAACGCTGCGCATAAGAGGAAGCTTTTGTTGCACATCGCAAGGTTTAGGGCGCAGCATAAGGAGGAGTTGGACGCCATTGATTTGGAGGTGGAGAACATGGGTAGCAAAAGAAACCGGTATTTGGATGAAGGAGAGGAAAGCAGCGATGAGGAAGAGGAGTGGCAGCCTCCAGTTTCGAGGAAGGTATCAACCAACCAGGAAGATCGAGGAAGCCCCAAGGGGACTAAAGCCAGGATTAAAAAACAGCCTACAGCTGGTAGTAGTAGAAAGAAATCTAGCGACTACGCCCGTCCAATGTACAACTTCGCGAACTCCCCCACAAACTCCGGAAGTAAAAAGAAATTGAGTCGAGATAAAACTTCCTCTAAAGGTCGGAAGGCTGAGAAAGAATCAGGTTCAAAATCACCTGCACAAAGAAGTAGTGGGAGTTCACGAAGTGGTGGACTCGGTTTAAGTCCACAAAGTCTCTCACCGACCATAACACCACAGACATTATCCCCAGCAGGTAGTTCTTCCTCTCTCTCAGATTCAGATCCTGCAGTTAGAGGTAGGAGGAGCAGTCAGAATGCGGGACAGCTTATTTTTGATAATCCGAGTAGAGCGAGTAGAGTTGTTACGGAGGCGAATGAGGATAGAGCTGATACGGTTTTGTATACTAATATGATGAAGGATGTTTGGAAGATGGTTTAGGACGACGGTGGAAGGAATTATTTTTAAGTTGGATGTTTAAGATTAAACGTTGAAGATTTTATTTGTTTTGAGAAATGTTTTTTTTGCTTAGCTTAAAAATGTCTAAAATTATCCGGAGAGGTTGACGGATCTCGGATTAAATAGAAATATTATTTTGATGTGCATTTGAAATGGGAGAGTGGGGTGAAGTGAATTGTTGTGGTGCGTTGGTGCGATTGAATGTGTGGTAAGCAGTTCAGGTTAAAGAGAGAGTTATAGGTTGTCGAGGTAGTTGGCGCTGTTAGGGCTTTGTACCTTAGCCTTTTCCTTGAGGGTTTTGGGTGCTGCGGGTTTCTTTGCTTTTGCGGTGGTGGTGGTTTTGCCGAAGCCCGCCTCGGATTTTTTCTTTTTGGGAGCGTAACCCTTTGCATTTTTCTTGGGGGGGGTACGTTCCTTCTTTGCTTTGGCGGCGGTGTTTTTTTTCAGCTCTTCGGCCTTTTCTTTGGCTAGACGGGATACTTCTTCAGCCTTGGCGAGGCGCTCGGCTTCGGCCTTCTCGGCGGTGGCTTTGGCTTCGGCAGAGTCTTTTTCGTCAGCAGCTTTTTTGGCGGCGGCTCTTTCAGCAGCGACGTTTTCGGCAGCGGCTTTTTCAGCGGCGGCCTTCGCCTCGGCGGCGGCTTTGGCTTCGGCGGCGGCCTTTTCGGCAGAGTCTTTTTCGTCAGCAGCTTTTTCAGCAGCGGCCTTTTCAGCGGCGGCCTTCTCGGCAGCTTCCATTTCAGCGGCGGCCTTCGCTTCCGCAGCAGCCTTCGCTTCCGCGGCAGCCTTCGCCTCTGCCGCTGCCTTCGCCTCCGCCGCTGCCTTCGCCTCTGCTGCTGCCTTCGCCTCTGCTGCTGCCTTCGCCTCCGCAGCAACATTAGCCTCCGCAGCGGCCTTCGCCTCCGCCGCCGCCTTCACCTCCGCAGCCTCCTCCTCCTTCTTCTTCCTCTCCTCCTCGATCCTCCTCTCCTCCTCCCTCCCCATGAGCAGATCAGCCGTTTTCTCCAAATCCAAAACCAACCTCAGCTCATCTCCCATTCCGGCCATGAGAACGAACGCCGGGCGACGGGGAACGACGTTCATGCTGTGGGAGACAAGGTTGAGTTCGGACCTTGTTGACGAGGTTGCGGGTTTCGAGCTCAGGCTCACTGAATACGGAACGAAACTGACGCAGCTATGGATCAGCAGTGACAAGAGGATCAACAGAGCAGCTGATGCATTGCTAGTGTACATCATATGGTTTGGAGTTCAGAAAACACAAAAAACCAAATCCTGATGATCCTGGCAGAAATTCTGGATTGAGTGGTCGGCTTTTCTAACCCATTTCGATCCCCTGCGTTTTGAAAATCACCTCGTCTGCTAGCCGCATCATCAAATCTCCCTAGTTCAATTTTAAATCGCATCAGACACTTCCTTCATTCCAAACCAATAAACCGAGTGATTGTGACGAGCCAATCCTTCCCTCTTTCCACCTCAAAAAATGCTTTCCACCGCCTCCCCC
>BLQM01000396.1:6835-21618 GCA_012489335.1 Triparma laevis f. inornata | reverse complement strand
CCGTGGAGGAGCGAACCTTATTAATGCTTTAATTCGTTCGTTATGAGGAAGAACGACGTAGCGATAGTCGAAATGCTGTAGTCGTTTTCTTCGCTACTAATTCTAACACGGCTCGCTTCGCTCGTCCGCTCCTCGCTACGCTCGATCGTCTCTACGTGAATCACAGTAATCCTCCAGTTCCTCCGTTCCGCAAGTTTCCTAGTAACCTTTCTTCCCGGAGCTTCCGAACAATGTCTCTACACCATCACCGACGAAATGAAAGACGAGACTGTTGGGGAGTGGGTGGAGGGAGTGGCCGATGAGAGGGGGAATTCGATTAATTGGAATCCGCCAGAGACATGGGGGGGGATTTTGTTTAGGAGTGACTCGAGTAAGGTGAGCATTGAGGAGGGGAGCGAGTTTGTTGAAGATGTTCTCGATTATGATATATCTTAAAACTGCAAACCTTGATCTGAAAGCGCCTCCCGTACCTTGGCGTACGTAAGAGGAGCGCACTGCGGAGACTCCACACGTTTCTAGAGCGGCGGCAATTATGCGGCTGAGAGAGCACAATCCAAATCGCTCGACGTTCTTCGTTCGCTCTTAAATAAAAAACGCTAACTCCTTTACCCCCCCCCACCTCTCCACCCCTATCCCCCCACAGGGCTGCGGCGACCTAATCTTCTCCTCCCACATTATGTTCGCCCTCCTCTCCCTAATAACAATAATAAAATACTTCCGCTCCAAATTCCTCACAATCCTCATGTCCATCCTCGTCCTAATAATGATCCCCTTCACCCTAGCCTCCCGAAAGCATTACTCAATCGACGTTCTAACCTCATGTTACATTGTACCTATTATGTATGAAATTTTGTGGATGAAGTTTCCGGATGTATGCACTCGATGTCATATGAAGAAAAGGTACGGGTTGGAATTTCAGAGGAATCCTAATTCAGAGAATTCGGAGGATTCGTTCATTTTAATCGTTGGAGATAAGGTGTATGGGGTTAGTATTGATCAGTTGCCGAATGATTTTAGGGAGGAGGTTAGGCCGAAGAAATTGAACAGGTGAGGAACTACGAGGAGCGAATGCGACGAGCCGGGAATGCGACAATTACGGTCGTAAGTCATCTGTGCCAGTAGCTGCAGTCTAGATAGCGATGCACTGTCGCTGCCCCGTAATTCTAACGATTTAACATGAATCCGCATGCTCCTCGCTATGCTCGTCGCAGCGTTTACGACTCGGATCTTGAGATGTGCACGCTCAGGAAGTGGAGCGGGGAGGACGACGGTGAAGATTCTGACATTTTCCGCTCCGCCTCGGAAAACTTTGATGACCATTATGATCCTAACGCGTCGATGTCTAGTGTGAGGAGTAGGGCGTCGAGTTTTACGACTAGCCCGGAGAGGATTGTTGAACGTTCTTAAGAAAAAGAACGTAATTTCAAAAAGAACGTAGATCCATTTTGAAATAAAAAATCGAGGAGGTTTTAGTGTTTAGTTTTTAGAGAGACGATCCGGACAATCGAGCTTTTCAAAGATGACAATGACAAGTAGATGAAAAAGATTGGACTTTCCTGAGAAGTCAATTCTATCCACACATAGCTTTTCACAGCAGCCCATCGAACGAACCTACCTAATCGAACTATCTACATCGCCTCGTCCGTCAGTCAATTACACCGCAGAACTGAAAATAGGAGTTTTCTGAGGATGTTTGCGAGTTTAGCAGACGACCAAGAAGAGGAGGTTAGTTTGCTCCAATTTTCTTTTCACACGCTTGTAAGAGTGTGCAAGCGTGTCGGGACGGCAGTTATACAACTATTATTAGACTGTGAAATAAGGATGAGGTCGTCATATTCGAATTGATGCAGTGTTGGGCCATCGATAGCCGGCCTGTTCGATCCCACGGATCTATCCCCATCCTCATCCTCGTCTACTGAGCCGCGTGTCTCCGGCTCTCGCTTGCGCATCTGCCGCTCGCGCGAGTGCCGCTCCTGTGCGACGATCTCCACCTCGACCTCGCGGTGCGTCGCCTTGTTCTCCGCCCACCGCCGCTCGCGCTCCGCCTCAATCTAACTTGCCCTAACAGTTCCTCTCCTCCTTCGTCCCCTGAACCCTAACCTTATCGTACGACACGACTAACAATTCCTTGCAAACTCACCGCGCCCACCACAGGAATCGTCCTCCGCCCACCAAATGCCTCGCCCTCCCTCTCAAACGTCCTCCACCGCCTCTAAACCCTCAACTCTCCCCCTCCCTCCCTCCTCCTCCTCCTCCTCCCGCCCTCCCTCTCCCTACACCGATCAATCCCTCCAAACCTCCACCTACCCCACACTCATCTTAATCCTAAAAACAATGTACCCCCACCTAATCCTCGACACCCCCGCCCCTTACCTAACAATCCTCCTCCCCTCATCCAACCCCAAAATCCTCGTAACTGGCCTAACCCTTCAACTCGATTACAACTTCAAATCCTCTTTAATACCTACAAAGAACATTCACCTCTTCCACAACCAAGCTAATACGAATATTGCAGTTTTTACGCATTCGTGTACGAGCTGGTTTAAGGAGATTGTGAGGGGGATGATTGAAGGGAAGGGTGAGAGAAAGAGCAACGATAACGAGGAGCGAAGCGACAGTGACCGTTCCGAGTACCCCGAGACTGACAACGCATGATCATTTATTCTAACTCGTCATCGCTTCGCTCCTCGCTCGGGCTTCGCCCTCGGCTCTCTTCGCTCGGGCTTCGTCCTCGGCTCGCTTCGCTCGTCGCAGAGTTCGACAGCAGCAACGTCGAAGTAGAGAAAGTCCGCTCCTTCATAACAAACCTCATGAAACAACAGCTCGAATCCCTCGAAGAAATCGACATAGTAAACGTCATAACCGAGTTAGAGATCTACCTCAAAAACGATCAAACTGAGGACGACGTCTCCGACCTTCCCTCCAATTTAATAGGAAAAGCGGAATCCGACAGAATGCGAGAAGGTACGAAGGAGCGAGGAGCGAAGCGACGAGCTGGGAATGCGACAATTACGTTCGTAATTCACCCACCCTACTAGCTCTAGTCTAAACGCTCAAGTCGCGTTCACCCCCACCCAATTCTAACTCGTTAAATTACGCAACTCAAAACGTTCGACTCGCTACGCTCGTCGCTCTCAGATACAATCGTCGAAATGCTCGCCCGTTCCTCCTCCCTAATCCTGAATGAAGAAGAAGAAGACTCAAGCAGCATAAGCAGCGAAGAAAGCGAAGAAAGCCTCGACAGCGTCTCCTCCAACCCCAACCCTGGAAGTCGCTACTCCTCCGATTTCAAAGAACTCCAAATCCTCGGCTCCGGCGGCGGAGGCTCCGTCTGGAAAGTGAAGAATCGTTTAGACAAGCGTCTGTACGCCGTTAAGAAAATTAAATTGAGGCCGGAACAGGGGAAGTGGAAGAGCAAGTTTGAGCAGAGTAATAGGAGGTTGAGGAGGGAGGTTAGGAGTATTAGTAGGTTGGAGAGTAGGTGGATTTGTAGGTATTACCAGGGGTGGGTTGAGGGGGGTGGGAAGGAGGAGGTGAGACAAAATACAACAATGAACTAAAGGAGAACTGCCATACGTGGTCATCACCGTTTAACAACGTCTTCGTCGATTCTGCGACGAGCGTAGTGAGTTGTTTGGAAATAGGCGTTGATGAGTTAGAATTGCGTAGCGGTGATAGTGGCGTCGATGCCTAGACTGGAGCTACTAGTGTAGACGAATAACAAACGAAATTACCATATTCCCAGCTCGTCGATTCGCTCCTCGCTGTGTCTCACCTAACGTCGTCGCTTTCGCTTCGTGACTTTCTCCTTGCAGATTGAGGAGGAAAAAATGGAAGATAGTAGACACATGTACTTGAACGAGACTGACGCGGGGAGGAGCGAAGAAGGAGGCTGGTGGAACGACGACGACGATGAGGACAACGATGAGGACGACGACGAGGACATCGACGAAAGCTACGAATCGTCCGATTCCGAAGAATGGTCCGACTCCTCGGAAGTCGGCGTAAACCACCTCAAAGATTTACACGCCTCCGCAGCCAACAACCCGCTGAACCAACCCCTCCTCTCCGCCCAAACCTCAACCTCCCACACCACCTCCTCCCCCAAAACTAACTCCACCCCCACCCTCTACATCCAAATGGAGTACTACCCCAGCACCCTCCTCCACTACATGAAAGACAAAGCCGGCCTCCTCCTCGAAAAGAACAAAACTAAAAAAATCTACATCCTCCTCCGCCAAATAACCCTCGGCCTAATCTACGTCCACGGCAAAGGCGTCATCCACCGGGACTTAAAACCCGGCAACGTCTTCCTCGACAAATCAGGGGAATGCAGAATCGGAGGTGAGGACCTGCAAGGAGCGAAGCGACGAGCTAGGAATGCGTTGATTCGAGCGCTGCTAGTTTCAGCGTCAACGCGGACGCAGCTTTCATCGCTACTAAATTCTATCTCCTTAACGCTAATTCTCATGTGACTCGTTACGCTCGTCGCAGATTTCGGGCTAGCCACTAAAGGCTACAACAACGATAAAGACGATCTAGAATCCTTAAACCTCGAAAACCTCTCAAAAGACAAAGAAAAGAATTTAACCACCGGCGTCGGTACGGCGTTTTACAGGAGTCCGGAGGTGGAGAGCGGACAGCCTTATACGAGCACGAGCGATGTTTTTAGTTTGGGGATTATGTTGTATGAAATGTGTAGGGGGGGGTTTAACACGTATATGGAGAGGGCAAGCGAATTGGGGAGGTGAGTAAAAATAAGGGCGAGGAGCGAAGCCACGAGTTAGAAATACTAGTAGCTACACTCGACTCTTCTCATCTATTCTCTTCTAACACGGCTCGCTTCGCTTGCCGTCGCAGGTTGAGAGGGGAGGGGGATGGGGTTATCAAGTACATTCAGGGAGTGTCCCCGGGGGAAGACCCGAAACCGGGGGAGACGAGCCAGATGAGGTTCGAAGATATTGATCAGATGAAGGAGGTGAGAAACTGCCGACACCGCTTTCGTCGCTTCTCGTTTCTAACTCGTCAACGCCAATCTTCATGCGACTCGCTTCGCTCGTCGCAGTTTCCAAACCTGAAACAACTCCCCATCGACATCCCCATCGGCCTGAAGAAACTCATCACGTGGATGACCAGTCGCTCCTCCTCCTCCCGTCCGTCTGGCAAGGAGATATTGAGCTGCAATTGGATGCCGAGGGAGGTCGACGTTAGTTCCAAGTACATAGAGGAGGCGATGAGCGTCATTGGCAGCAGCAGCGAAGGGTACAACGTCATCGTCAAAGGTGAGTCACAACGAGGAGTGAACGACGACAACGAGGAGCGAAGCGACGAGCTGACAGCGCATGCTTATTCTAAACTAACTCGTCGCTTCGCTCGCGCAGGCCTCTTCGACTACAACGTCAAGTACCACAACAACAGCAGCAGCTCCGACAACAGCAACCTCATAAACCTGGCCCACGAGAGAATCACCTCCACCTCCCACCGGTACAACGTTACCGCCCTCCGCCGCACCGTGACCAAAAAAGTCAAGGAGTACATGGGAAACTCCTTCAACAACATGGCGGATTACTACCAAGAAAGTCTCATATTATCCACGTCCAAGAACATGGAATTGCTGGCGTTAAGGGCTGCTGTCGGCACGCCTAACAGCAAGATTAACGTGTCGCACTTGAACGCGTCGTTGAGTATGGCGAGTGCTTTGAGGTATAGTTTGGAGGTGAGGTGCTTAACACTGCGAGGAGCGAAGCGACGAGCTGCGAATGCGTTAATTCTGTGAATTACTGCTAGGAGCGAAGCGACGAGTCTTAAGTACCCTAGAACTCGTTCAATTCGTCGCTTCGCTCCTCGGCTCACTTCGCTCGCCGCTCCTTGCATTAAGAGCATTCTAAACTAACTCCCCCCTCCCCTCCTCGGACTTCGTCCTCGCCCCCCAATTGCCCCTCGCTACACTTGTCGCAGAGTTCAGATGTTCCTCCGGTTTATAGTGATAGTAGGGTTGTGAAAAGTTTAGAAGAAGGTGAGCCCAACAAATGATTCGTAGCCTTTCATGTAACAAATTCTAAAACATCTCGCTGCTGTGACGTTCTCTCAGGCCTAAAAACCCAATTCAGATTAAGAGGAGCCGAAGAAGTAGAAGGCGACGTCATAACGAACTCAACGACCAACTACGGCAACAACGCGAACAAAATGGGACCGTGCGTTTTCCTCACGCGAGGGGGCTTCAAGGTCGAGCTCAGAACCACTTTTACGAAGTACTTCGCGGAGGCCATGTCGAAGATTGGGCCGTTGACGTTGCAGCATGGAGTTAGAATTTTTTCGGTCGGGAGCGTTTATAATCAGGATTGCAGTAAGGACAGGTACGCGGTTGGGACTAGCAGGAGCGCCGAGTACTGCATTCTAGGAAGTGAGGGTGAGGGGAGCGAACTTATTCATACGGTGTCGAGCTGTCTGGAGGGGCCGTGGTTTTTGAGGTTGAACTGGTGCGAGATTAGGGACGCTGTAATTGAGATGATCGGGGGGGGAGAGCTGAAGGGCCACACACAGAGCGTGAAGAAGATACTGAGGCTGTTTTCGATGATCATGCCGCCGAAGCTGGGGCTCGAAACGGGAGGAAAGAAGCAGCAGCAGGGTGTGAAAAACCAGCACAAGTCGGGAGTCAACGAGCTGGACATGGCGTTGGCTGAGCTGAAGACCGAGTGCCCCGACCTGAGCGATGATGTTATTGGGAGAGTGCGGGTGTTTTTGGGGCGGAAGTTGGCGCCCGTTGGGTTGAACTTTTCGGGTGACGGTGGCGTCGTTGACGGTCTCACAGAAGGTGAGCGAGAGCGAGGAGCGAAGCGAAGAGCTGAAAACGCATGATTATTCATTCTAGCGAGAAGCGAAGTGACTGTTCTGAGTACGAGCAACGGTCGTAGCGAGGATTGAAGTAACCGTTCCTCGTACTCCTCGTACTCCTCGTACTTCTCGTACTCCTCGCTGACTACGCATGAGCATTCATATCCATTCTAACCCCCCTTCCTCCGCTCGCCCCCCCCCCTATAGGCATCAAAACGCTGCTCAAGAGCTACGGTGGAAAGTCGGCCTGCGGCAAGAAAATCTTGAAGGCGTATAAAACCGCCGAGAAGGGCATCGAGAACATGTCCCACTTTCACTCAGAGCTGACTTCGGTTTTGGACGGGGACCTTTCGACCAACATCAGAGGCAGCATTAACCCGCCCGTGAGCGTGGTTTTCGACTTAGGGTTGAAGCACCGAGAGGGAGTGTACGGCTCGGGCTTGATCTTTAACTGCATCAGTCTGCTCACCGAGGGCGGTTGCAAGGTGGCGGAGGGCGGGAACTTCTCGCATCTGATCAACCACCTACGTCCCAAGAGCCGCAGCAACTTTTTCCAACCGTCGCCCCACTCCGACTACACGGGGACGTCATCGTCTCGCACCAACGTCAACCAAGCCTACTCGCTTCGATTCTTCGTGGCTCGCCTAGTGGTGCTGAGTTATCAGAATAAATGGGACAGGTGAGATAGGAGCTGATAATGCGCCGCTTTCTATTTTTTCTCGTTTCTAACTCGCTATCGCCGATCTTCGTCGTCGCAGCTCGAAGAAGGGCATTTTACCCTTCCAAACAACCTTCGATAAAATAAAGGTGAGAAACTGCGAGGAGCGTAGCGACGAGCTGGGAATGTGTTAATTCCGTACGTTACGAGGATCCGTGAGGAGCGAAGCGACGATTAAAGTAGAGAACGGGGTTTTAATGAACTTGGAGCGAAGCAACGAGTAAAGTAGAGAACGTGTTCTGTAGAGAACGTGTTCTCTATGAACTTGTCACTTCGCTCCTCGTAAATTAGAGAACGCGTTGTGTATGAACTCGTTAATTCCGTATGTTATTCGGATGCGCTAGTAGCTCCAGTCTAGATAACGACGCGTCTATCGCAGCTACGTAAATTTAACTCATTAACATCAATCCTCATGCGACTCGCTACGCTCGTCGCAGGTCAACCCACACGTCCCCCTCGTCGTCATCCTGAGCCCCTTGGGCTTCGACAAGCTCTCCCACAACTTCCGCTACTTCATAGCAACCCGCCTATGGGAGAGCGGCATTCGCGCCGAATACGAAAGCAACGGCCTCAGCGTCGTCGGCAACACCCTCGATAAGATTAGCAAAGTCTGCGAAGGTATTGGAGTTGAGTTCTTGGTTTTAGTGAACGACAATTACGATTCGAACAACTGCGAATCATTCAGCAGCACGGCGGTTAAACTTAAAAGGGTGACTGGAGACGAGGAGGAGGACGTCCAGGTCGATAGTTTGGCTGACATTATTTACGAGAGGTTGCAGGTGAGAGAGAAGCTAACCCTAACAGCTGTGAGGAGCGAACGACGACAGCAAGGAGCGAAGCGACAATTTAAGGGAGTAACAATGCGAAGCGACGTAACTTTAGTCTAAATGTTCAAGCGCTCTTACCCCCACTCATTTCTAACACGGCTCGCTTCGCTCGCCGCTCGTCGCAGCTTACTCACGATTCAATAGAACAGAACAGTAAATTTAAAGACAGCAACCGAGTCAAAGAAGGAAAAGGTACCAACATGATGTGCTACTATGTCGGATCCGACGGTTTCCACAGGGACTCAAGCAAGCAACTCGGAGGTGGTAAACAAGTGAAAGTCCCCATCCCAATATTAAAAATTATCAACACGGCGAGAGATAGATTAGGAGCTGAAATAAGAAGCCTACACATGAGCAATCTCGGAGTATTCATTTTTTCCGTCGGCATGTTTCAGCTTCGTACCTTCGGTACCGGTTTGACGCTTTGCGGACTCAGGGGAATAGACAAAGTAATAAGCAGCATGACGGGTCGTTTCGTGAAAACGAAACCGAAAGTATGGAAAAATTTCAGACACGGTTTCACTGAATTCGTCAAAAATATCAGCGTTAATACCTCCGTTTCTATAGTGCTCTACAGTCAGAGTGAGGGGGGGTATGATGTGGTTGGAGTTGAGACGGGGGAAGGGTTTAAGAATGAGGAGGCGGAGGAGTGGTTGGATGGGATGGAGGGGGCGAAGGTTAGGAGGGAGGAGAGGGAGGCGGTGGAAGAAGCGCAGGAAACGGGTAAGGGGCACGGACACGGGGGGAAGAAGGGGAATAAAGGGGGGAGGCATCGTTAAGGATGATTTATGTGGTTTTGGTTTTTTGAAAGGTTTTTTGGAGTTATTTATTCCCCACCTCCACCCCCTTCACCCCCCCCACCCTCCCCCAAAACAACCTCAAAAGAATCCCTCACAGCCTTCAAATCAGTCCCTCCAACCTTCCACTCCGGTCCCGTCGCGCTCCCCACCCACCCGATACCCTCCTTCGCCTTCGTAACCCACACCATCGTATACTCGCAAAACCCCAAACCCATTTGAGCTCCTACGCCACCGCTATCGCATACTTTTGGGGCGAACGCTATTAAGTACTTGTTTTCGTTACCTGATCCGCTTAAAATGTCGTAGCTCCCTGGAGTATCAGTGGGAACGTTGAAGCTTTTTAGGATGTCTGAACCTTTGAGATCTTTTGTTTGGATGGGGGAGGAGAGGGCAGAGACGGTGATTGTGGACGCTGAAGGGGCAGGAGGCAGCTTCGTAGCTGTGGAAGCGAGGAGTTACGAGCGTCGTTACGAGCGTCGTTAGTAAATTATAATTATTGATTGTGCTTCGACGTATTTGAGCGCGGCGAGGAGGAGTGAAGCGACGAGTCGTACGTCGTCACTTCGTTCCTCGTCATACATCGTCACTTCGTTTCCTCGTGCTCGTTCTGCGATGTATTCCAACTCTCTTAATTTTTCCTCTTCCACCCTCGCATTGTCGCTTCGCTCCGCCGTACTCACTATCCAAAAATCCTCCTTTGTCTCCTGGGACAGTCCATTTTCCCGGCAAAGCGTAAACCCAATTCTTGCCGTCCACAGTTCCCTTCTTCACAGTGGACACGAAGGATGTGTCCGCGTCCATCCCAGTTCCCCCTGATGGTTGTAGGCCATCATCTGCCGAGGCTTCGTTCCCCAAAATCATCGAGCTCGCCGACACGCTGATACAGGCTGCTGAGGTCGCTCTCTTGAGAAAAGCGGCACGGTTTATGGAGTATGGCGATGAACTCCCCACCAGGAGCAGCAGTAGTAGTGCACAACGGAACGGTGTCATTTTTCAGCAATGTTGCAAGAAGTGAAAAGTGAAATCGATCTAATCTTCGTTAAAACATCCCCCCCTCCGCATCCAAAATCCCACTCCCATTCACATGCGCTATCTTTCCTTCCTACTCACCCCTTCGCTGTTCCTTGACCTCCGACACACCGATATAGCCCCTTCAATCGCCATCACAAGGTAAACCCAAACTCCGACACGCGCTCTCTCACTTTTTCCTTTGCGTTCAGTCCTCCGTTCAAAGCTCCGTCCTCGATTATTAACCCGCTTAACGCGCCACCTCATCCTCCAGCCTCGAAACCTCCCTCAAGGGTCTCGAAGAAAATAATGACGAGCGCACCCCAGTGAATCCTCTCCTCGACCCTAACATGGCAATCGGCTCCGGCGGCGCTCTTGAAGGCGTAGACGTCAACGTCGGCGGCCTCGAAAATCTACTTCTCGAAAATGCCAAAAAAGTTACTGAAAATCCGTGCCTCGTCGACGGTTGCCTCACGTTTACAGCTGAAGGTTCTGTGAAGTGCATATTAACGAATTCCGGCCGTCTCCGATGGAACGCTTCTGAGAGCTTCATGAACGTATATGAATTACAGGAACAAATGAATACCGAATCTGTTCTAAAAGCTGTTTCAGCCATGTCCTTAGACCAGGTTGTTTTGATTCCGTCGGCGCCGAACGAGGAGGGGGGGGATGCAATTGATGTACTTCTTGGTAGTAGTGTTCGAGGGAAGGTTATTGTGACTGTTGATGATAAGTTCGGAGCCGACGGAGTCTTCACCGCGATGAAAAAACTGAGGACATTCAACACAGTCGAGAGCGAGTCAGACACCGGTATTTTGATTGCTGAGTCACCCGAAAATTCCAAACCCTCGAGGGCAGGAATCGCGATCGGGCTGGACCACGGAATGTGGAGGAGGGCGGTCGAAATGAGAGACGGGGAAGGCGAGTAATAAAAAAACTCCTCATTACAATTCAATTATAGAAAATGGCTTTCAACTTAGCTCCCACTCAATCACCCCTCCACTTCACTTCACTAAACTAATTTCAAGCCTTTGCCTTCTTCGCTCCCTTCTCCGCTCCTCCCTTGACGACCTTCCCCCCCTCGAATGCATCCAT
Organism: Triparma laevis f. inornata; assembly: GCA_012489335.1. Classification (NCBI taxonomy): domain Eukaryota; class Bolidophyceae; order Parmales; family Triparmaceae; genus Triparma; species Triparma laevis. Next base: position 10,336 of record BLQM01000396.1, on the reverse strand, counting down.
TCCTTCAACATCTTCCGCGTTCTCTGCCAAGACCAGCGTGTGTCCGTAGCCGCATGCGATGCTCCCGACTTTCACTGAGTTCAAGGTGTCGATGAAGCTGAAGAAGAAGTTACGAATTTACCACGCGACCAGAGTTAGAATTAAAACACGAAAACATACTGCGCTCTTCCCCCCTATCCTCACTCACCTAGGCTGCGACGACGACTTGGCGCCCTCACTTCCGAAACCCAGCTCTCCATACGGCCCCTGCCCGTAGCTCACTGTGATGGCCTCCTTCGTCGATATAACAACGTGCGAGTTACCCGCGTCGTACGCCCTCGCCTCGTGTCCGTTGTTCGCTAGGAAGTCCAGGATCAAAGGGTACATCTGCGCCTCTCCGACGGAGCGGTGCTTTCCCCAGTAGTAGACGTGGCCTTGGGAGGTTCGGATCATGGTGCAGGTGCTGCCGGCGGAGCAGTGGACGGGCTGGTTGCTGGTGAACATGGGGCCCTTGATGGTCTCGACGTATCTTGGGTAGTGCTCGTCCTTCTGAACCTTGTGGCCGAGGCAGCCGTAGTTTCCACTTCCCCAGGTGAAGACGCGGACGGGCGCGTTCTTCTCCCTCTGGCACTCGATGGCCACGGTGTGGTTCTTTCCGCAGGCGATCGATCCGATCCTGCGACGAGCGGCGAGCGAAGCGAGTTGGAATTGTGCAGCGACGAAAGTGCTTGAGCATTTAGACTAAAGCAACGGAGTGACGACGAACGGAAGTATCGTATGCACCGTCGCTCCGCCTGATTGTTACTCCCTTAATTTATCGTATTCCCAGCTCGTCGCTTCACTCCTCATACCCGCCTCACCTCACTTCCATGGAGTCGACCAGCACCTCCGGCTCGTCTCCCTCCCTGAAGTTCAAATCCCTCCTCACGAAGTTCCTCCTCTGCGTCAGCTTGCTCTCATTGGTGAACGCCAATTTCGAAGCAGTAACAAAGTACTCCCCAGTCTCTCCATTCCCAAGCTGCCCGAATTCCGACAACCCAGTCGTGAAAACGATCCCCTCCTCGTTCAACGCGACCGTGAAGTTCTCCCCACAGGCTACCTTCATTAATTTGCTGACCTTGTTATCCTGGAATTTCATCTGCTTCCACGTGAGGACATTGGCGTCGGTTTGAGAGCCGATTCCGAGTTGACCGTGTTCGTTTTTGCCGACGGACCAGCCTGCTCGACGTAGCATTAGCAAGTCGAGGAGCGAAGCGACGAGTTAATATAGAATGTTCTGAATGATAGCTCCTCGCTGGGCTTCATCCTCACTAGGCGTTCTTCCTCACAGATTCTCACCTTCTCCCAAGTCGTCCAAGACGACGGAGTGGGACTTTCCGACAGCCACGCTCACGATCTTTCTGTTGCTCCAGTTCTTAGCGTTGGTTTCCACCAGCGTCGGCGTCGTGACAGTCTTGGTTTCACCGTTTCCAAGCTGCTCGCGTCGTTCGACGATCAGTTCGTTAGAATAAAAGAATCCTCATCCGCCTCCCAAAATAATAAACGGATCTCACCTGCCCAGCCTCATTCCTCCCCCACCCATACAACTTCCCCTCAACATCAACCGCAAAACTATGACAACTCGTACAACTCGCCGCAACCAACCTAACCTTTCTCCCTCCAAAAACGCTCCTCGTTAAAACTGTAGGCTCCATAATATCAAGAGTACCTACTTCGCTCGCGTTTTTCTTCGAACGACCTACTGTATCCCAATCCAACGTTCCGGTTTGAATTAAGATGCCTTCACGTCCCTCCTCTTCCTTCTCCATCGAGTCGCTTTTAACCTTTAAGTATTTATTGTTCTTCCCGACTAATTCAGCGGCTTTGGAGACTTTGGATTCTAGTTTTACGCCTTCTTCGGCGCCTTCGTCGTCCATGAAGTCCGCCCAGGCGGAGGAGGCAGAGACGCCGGTGTCCTCTTTTTTCACTTCTTTGGGGGCCTCGGAGCGACCGCGGCGGGAGGTGGGAGGGGGGCCGTCGTTGCCCTTGGATTCGATCATTTTCTTTACCTAAGCGAGGAAGTGGGGGAGGGGGGGGGGGTTAGGGCAACGTGTTGGTGGCACGAAGTGGGAATGCGTTAGAAAAGTCTCATAGAAAAGTCTCGTCAACGTTTCTTCTACAACGTTCGCTCCTCCTCCCATCTTCTCTCAAATTCAAATCCCTCTCGTCTCACGTTGACACAGTGTACTGTGCTCACCTCCTCCTCGCTAATACTGAGAGTATGACTAAGTTTAACCACCGTCTTATCGTCCGCTGACTTGCCCCCTCCTCCTGCTCCTCTTGCTGCACTTCTAGAGCGTTTCTTGGGCTACAAAACCAATAAGTGTTAGCCTTCACCTTTAGAAAATTAACCGTAACCCTTAACCGTAACCCTTACGGGCATTAAAGGCCGAGTTTAAGGACCAAACTAAACTGCCCCCGATCGAGGGACGATCGAGCGAGCGCAAAACTTAAAACTTGAGCCTCACAGGCTAGTTGCGCTTAAAAGTATCCTTCTCAAGCATTACACTTGCACTCAGCAATGCAACGCACTCACCGGCATTATCGATAAAGGTCGGAGGTTTTCTGGATTGGATTTTACCAGGGTATTGGGGCGATGATACTCTAATCCAATTTCTTACCTCCACGCACCTTCACCCACCGTTTCACTCATATTTTCATCTCCCTTGGTACCTCCCTCCCCTCCATCTCCCTTCGTTACTCCCCCCGCTCACTGTATATTCCAAAAAACACAAACACAGACCAAAGTCAAGGCCTGATCGAAATCCTCCTCCTCCTCTCCTAATTCCCTCTCTCCTCGTAACCCTAAATTAAAACCGTTAAGTTTTCAGATGGAGAGGACAATGACTGGGCAGATGGCGGGGGAGATTGAGGTGAGATTTTGTAGAATGAAGGAAAATAGTGCTGCCACGGCTCCGTGCTCATGCTCCTCCCTGAAGCTCAGTGCCTTTAGATGATCATTACGAACCCTGAGAGTTCCCAGGAATATACCGCTGCTATTTACTACTCAATATCTCCTGAAAACAAGTGGTATTTGAGGCGCAATTGAAGAAATACCCCGTCGCCTGGCTGGACTTCAGCGCGGAACGGCCACGAAGCTGATGTACTGTCGTCCATTCGCCGAGGGTGGACGTTCACGTTACTGACGTTAAGCTATAGCGCGGCAGCACAATTCGGTCTTCGTTGTCGTCGCCTGTGCTAGTGCGTTCGTGCGTTTGTTTTTGAATAGTGCTGACATTTTTTTGGCGAGTGCGAGTGCGAAGCCGAAGCCGACGATAGCCGTTTCGATCCGATATCCACCTACTCCTTTCTCCGAGTAATCCTCTTCGTCCTCCTCCTCCCCCCCTCTCCCCCTTTTCCCGTCTCTAACCCCCCCCCTCCCCCCACCTCAACGCTCGCTCAGCTAACCCGCGAAATCGCCGAACTCGCCTTCATCTCCGGCACCGGCCACTCCCCCTCTCCCTCCACCCTAAACTCCCTAAT
>BLQM01000395.1:44300-55950 GCA_012489335.1 Triparma laevis f. inornata | reverse complement strand
TAACCATAACCATAACCATAACCCTAACCCTAACCATAACCATAACCATAACCATAACCCTTAACCATAACCATAACCATAACCATCAACATCAACATCAACATCAACATAACCATAACCATAACCATAACCATAACCATAACCATAACCATAACCATAACCATCAACATCAACATAACCATAACCATAACCATAACCATAACCATAACTATAACCATAACCATTACTCTTATAGAAAGAAAACAATCGTTTGTAATTTTAAATTAGATATACTAGATTTCATTTGATTACTTGAGAGCCTCATTAAAAAACTTCGCTAAATCTTTTAACTCGTTATCACAAGCTCCATGACCTTCGCCTATGTATGTTTTGAAGTCAACAGCGGCTCCAGCTTCTTTACGTTCCACTTTAATTCTATCGTAAGCTTCTTTACCGAGAGAGGTTAAAACAACTTGATCAGCTTCACCATGACCGATGAATAAGGGAACGGTGGATTTCGAAGCGCCCCAGGAAGCCACATTTGACTGTTTACGGAGGAGCCAACCGGATAAACAGACTACACCTCCAAGAGGAGAATGATAGGTTGAGCCGGCAAGGAGGGACATTGCTCCACCTTGAGAGAAACCTCCTAGGATAACATTTTCCGGTTTAAGGTTGTTCTCGGAGCAGACGGAATCGATTAAGTTGTGGATTTGAATGATACTCTCTTCAATCCCGGTGGGATCGTCAGGTTCGTTGAGGTCGACGGGGATGGCTTGGATGTCGAACCAAGAAGGCATTACTGAGTTGCCGTTGCAGGAGACGGCTTGGTTCGGCGCGTTGGGGAAGGTGTAGTGAACTTTGCGGTTTGGGAAGGTGGGCATCATGCTTTCAAGGAAGGACCAGCCTCTGCCGCTATCGCCCAGCCCGTGAATGAATATAATGGCGTTAGTGTATGCCATGGTTGGGAGAATGAGAGAGATAAGGAGAAGGGAGAGAGTGAGTGGGTGGGCGCAGAGAGACGGAATGTTGACGGGGTGAACGAAATTGTTAGGGTTGGGAAGATTCGTGACTGCGGGGGAGAGGGAGAAGGTTGAAGGTGTTTTGTAAGAGGGAGGCGCAGTTGAGAGCGGGAGTGGGGTTCCAGGATTTTAGTTCGGCAGCGCCAGGGGCGCGGGGAAGGCAAGGGACAGGCTGCTTTGAGGAGCCACGATTGAGGCCTCAAAATCGGCAGTGACTTAGTTTAGTCACATATAGAGGGTAACAGAAGCAGCCTGGGCTGTGTTGCAGGAAATTCGGCCAGCTCGCACTAACGCCGTGTTGTTTCGATATTGAGGAGGCGCAAAATTCACTCCAACGCGAAGGAATGAAAACGAGGCCAACGTATGGGCCGGGGAAGGGCCGTGTGGAATGACCACGCATAATTTGAGGTGCTCGTTATACTTTGAGTTCCATGGTAAGGATTGAGGAGGGATCGTGCGGAAGATTTCGGGATCGGATTGCGGGGGATCGATTCTAACCAAAATTGTTGTCATTGGATTGTGAGAATGCTGCTGGGAAAGTATAAATTTGGAGAAGTCACCTGTTGCCCCTAAAAACTTGAATTACGAGTCACCTTTTTGAATACCGAACTTTGTACCGGGGAATAATTAGAGGGAAGCTACGCCAGGTATCAATTCCAACCCCCCTGCGTGTTAGCCTGATCCCCGAGAGTCTGTTAACACTCAAGTAGGACGACCAGCATTACTAGTCCAAGTTTTTAACCATGGACGACCCAAGCTCCCTCACGTCTGACGAGCTCATTTCATTGATCATATCCGAGCGTATGGCAGGCGCGGCCGAAAATGCTAAACTCGCAGAATCAATCTCGAAGCTGAAGCGCGTCGATGGCTCTACTACTCAAACCTCTCTCTCCCGTCTCGACCCAGAAGTGATTAAAGGGAGCTATATGATGAGTAAGGATAAGCGCACGCACACCAAGTCGTTTAGCTTGCGTATTCACCAACCTCCGGCAACAGTGAGAGAGGCTTTGACGCGAACGGATATTTTAAGTAGCTTTCGCGTGTCCGTCCTGCAGGTAAGAATGTCACTCCTCATGAAGAGTCTCAACGTCCTTGTCATTTCGTTCGATGCTATAATCTAACACGGCTCTCTTCGCTTGCCGCTTCTCACTACGCTCCAGGAGATAAACATAGACGAGTTCATCGTTCACTGGAACTTCATGGTCAACACGCACAAATGTTGCGAGGTGCTACTGCGAATGAAGGTTGTCTCGTCGGGGGGGGAGGAGATAAGAATTGAAGTTGAGAGTATCCGCGAGGAAGAAGTTAACGGAGAGCTCCCTCTACTGCCATGGAAGGTCACGAAAATGTTCAGGCTCGTCATCGATCGAGGAGTGATCATTTTGCGCCAGCTGCCGCTTGGACAAACGGGTTTCACTTTCAAAGCGGAGCTTGGGTTAGGTCAGGTAGTGGAGGAAAAGGCGGAAGAGGAGCCGTCGGAAAGGCAGTCGTCAAGTAAGCCTTCGAAGAGTGCTAGGTGAGGAGAGGATTCGAGGAGCGAAGCGAAGCGTCGATGCTTTGCTCGAAAAGCTCTGCCTGTTCTGCTATGACAACGGAGACGACAGGTGCCACACCAGAGCCATGCTCTGCGACATCACCCACCACACCATCTACGACACTGATTAACATGGCTCGTTACGTTCGCTACGCTCAACTTCACAGCTTCGTCGCGTTCGCTAGGGGACCAACGATCGTCCGATCCCTAGGCATGAAGGACAGCGCCACAATCGACAAGCTGTTCTACAAGATCGGAAACACGATCTACGACAAGTTTAAGCAGGAGGATGTTATTGATACGAGGGTGGAGGAGGATTTTATAGAATCGATACCGTACGCTCCTCCACAGACGAAGCTGGAGAGAACGCTCGTCAAGAAGTCGATGGATAGAGCAGAAGAGCTTTTGAAGACGGCCAAGAGGGTCGCCGGGTCGGCCATTGACCCCGTTGAGAAGTTCGTCGGTAGAGAAAATGGGAAGAGCACCGGCTGGGGAATTACGGTCGCGAAGATGGACGTGTCTGCCGTTGCCTTGTTCGCCAGGCTCTGGCTGTGTGACTCATACAAGACAAAGGCCAAGTTACGGGGTTTGCCAATCCGAGAAGGTAAGACGAGAACGAAGCCCAGCGAGGATTGAAGCGACGAACTAATAAGTGCCGCTACTCGTTTCTAACTCGGCGTCACTGCTGATACGTGCCACTACTCGTTTCTATCTCGTCGTCACTTCGCTCCTACGCTTCTCGCTACGCTCATCGCAGTCTGGTACGGACTGGACGGAACGAGAGGGCTGCAGTACTCACGCTCGTTCAGCTTGCCCGGAGGCTTCAACGACAGATTGCTGGAGCTGTGGATGACGTGGGTTGCGGAGGAGAATGAGGGCGGGGGTAGGACGTTCATCATCGCCAACACGGACATTGAGGACTACGGAGGAACGAGGAACAAAGTGAGCGATGAAAAAATGACTCGCGCCTCCTCGAGGGGCGTGATCATCATCAAGGAGCTGACAGAGAACACGTGCGAGTGGACGAGGGTGCAGCAAGTTGATCTGAAGTTCACGAAGGTGATGCCGAGTAGCGTGCTCGACTTCTTGATCAAGCAGCACTTGGGCTGGGCGAACGAGATGCAGGAGCAGTTCAGGCGCAACGGGAAGAGGGTGGATAGGGAGCGGTTGGTTGCGCTTTCGGAGGTAATGCGGAGAAGGAGGGGGAAACCGCTGCACGCGGATCAGGAGCGGGTGTTCACCGAGTGCATGCGGTTGTTTGGAGAGACGGGCGACGAAGGTTGGAAATTGAAGGTTTTAGGTTGGAAGGTGCGAAGAAACGAGGAGTGAAGCAACGAGTTTGAGATTCCCTATTTCCACCACTAACGCGCTCGCGCTCGCTTCGCTCGTCACTCCAGGCCATCGAGTCGCCCTGCCCGGACACGGATATGTGGATCAAATACAATCCGCCGAAGAAGGGCGAGAGGCAGGTTGCGACGGGGAAGGCGACTGGGATCCTTGACTGCTCTGCAGAGGAAGGGGCTGCGTGGGCGATGGATTACTGCAGCAACGAGAGGAGGCGCATCAATACGGTTGAAGGTGACGATCTGGCCAGACTTGAGCTGAGGAACAGGGCGAGGGAGAACGAGATGGCCTTGGCGACGGTCAAGAACATGCCCTTCCCGCTGAATAACAGGGAATTCGTCGCGAGGCAGTTCTGGAAGACTGAGGAGGGAAAGGTCTGGCTGGCCGTGGAAAGTATCGACGACGAAGTAGACTACGGGGTAAAGCTGAAGATGACTAGGGGTCTCATCAGGAGTATCTGGCTGTTGGAGGATCTTCCTGTGCGGGGCGGGGCTAAGCAGTGCAAGCTGACGTTGATTCAGCAGTTGGACGCGGGAGGTTTTGTTCCGGCGTGGGTCGTGAACAAGAAAATCCCTGAGGGCCTGAACACCGTTCAGGAGGCGATCGAGGAATTCCGGCAGGACGAGAAGATCGATGTAGCTGAGGTGAGCAACTGCAAAGAACGAAGCGACGAGCTGGGATTGCGTTATTTCCTTTTGTAAATTGTCTGCGCGCTAGTAGCAGGAGTCTAAATATCGACGCCACTATCACCACTGCGTAGTTCTAACTCGCCAACGTCAATATTCACGCGACTCGCTACGCTCGTCGCAGCAACTGGACCTCGCGACCTCGATTAGGGAGTCTTGGAGGACAGAGGTTTGCAGCGACGAAGAGGAGCTGCTGTTGAATCGGATGAAAGAGCAGCTCGGGGAAGGTTTGAACGAGGGTTGGAAGCATTTGCACTCTCCGGATCCTTTCGTCGTCATGGACATCATTCGGCACGGTGACAGCGCCGCTACGGGAAGGGCCGTGACTATTGTCGACGCGCACTTAGAAGACGCGTTGGCATGGGAACTGTGCAGGATGACGCGGAGCAAGATGAAGCTGAACAGAGCAAACGGGCAGCTCGACCGCGCCATTGTGAAGGTTAACAATCACAGCGACATCAGCTACTCGGTGCTAGACCTGGAAGTCCCCGGCTTCTCGCCTAGGGAGTTTTGCGTTAAGAGCGTGTGGAAGTTCGTAAACGATGGACAAACATGTCTAGGTGAGGCACTGCGAGTCACGATACTTGAAGAATTTATAATAACTCGTCGCTTCTCTCCTCGCTCGGACTTCGTCCTCAGTGGGGCTCGAGGACGTTGACTGCGAAGAATTCCCTCTCGCTGCTGCGAAACTGAAGAAGTGGATTCGAGCGAAGACAGCTACGTTTTGGAAGTACGAGCGGCTTCCAGAAGTGGAGGGTGTGCCACAGACCATGGTCACGTATTACCAGCAGGCAGATCTGAAAGGTTTTATACCGCTGTGGGTTGGTACCAGGTGAGACCAACGAGGGGCCAACGAGGAGCGAAGCGGCGAGTTGAACCAGAGCAACATCATGAATCTAACACACGCTCGCTGCTCTCTTCACTCACCGCAGTGCAATCACACACACCTTGTCGCACTTGTGCACCATGCGCAAGACCCTCGACAGGAGCGACGAAATAGACGCGCTCGACCGGTTGACATTGATCGAGAGGATTAAGAGAGAAGAACTGTTGAGTAGGGAAATGGGGGAGGAGGCGAAGAAAAAGGTTGAGGCGCTATTGAAGGAGCGCCCCGAGTCGGAGCGGCCACCAGCGAGCTTTGGGCTGGCGGACAGTAAGATGCTCGTAGAGACCTCCCGAGGCTGCGTTTGGGGCAAGAGCACCGTGAAAGTGAGAGCTGGGCTGGAGGAGGTCGCAGCATCCTTTTGGGATTTCGGAAGCCGAGCGAACATGGCGATCAGTGGTGACATTGATCGATCGTTTGAAGAAGAGGGGGGAGAGGGCATGAAGATGCTTGTGAGGAGGCGCCAAAGTATTCACGGCGGTAGGGTTGGCTTTTGTACGTTCACGAGCAAGATGGAGCTCAAGAAGGTTGAAGATGGGGACACAATAATCATATTGGTTTCGTCACTTGGGGACGAGGAAGTATATAACAGAAATACGGTCAGAGCAAGGGGGTCTGTCTCGGATGGAAGCGACGGGTCGGTCGAGGCAAAGGAGGTAAGAAGCTGAGGCGAGCCGAAAATACCGTTGTTACCGTTTCTCTAACTCGTACGCTCGTCGCAGTCGGTAGCGATAAGGCTGAAAAGGATCCCCGGAAAGACAGAAATAACAGAATTAGAGTACGCCTGCGACATCGAGATCGGATTCGGTTCGAGCTCTACGGCAAACACGAAATTTATCATGAGGAGGCTGGAGGAAGTTAGCGGAACCTCGATATATTTTCAGAGGCGGGTGACGGGTGAAGATTTTGGATCGGAGGACGGCCAAGCTTTAGGACACGATTTGCTTTGGAAGGCGTCGAGCAGTAAGAAGAGGCTTGAGAATCTGGTCGAGGTGGTTGGAGAGAGCAGGGCGTTGAAGATGCTCATTGAGGAGATTCCGTTTGTGAGAAATTTGCTGGAGGCGGCGCTTCGAGGCAGATTGACGATGAATCGGGCGGTGGGGACTCGGTTGATTTGCATCAGGTGAGAAACTGAGTCTCGAGCGCGTTGTCTATGAACTCGTCGCTTTTGTCTATGAACTTATTCTAAACTATCTTGTCGACTTGCTCGTCGCCTCCTCGCTCCTCAGTGAAAAGGAAAGCTTGCAGATAGGAAAGAACTTGATACCCTCATTAAAGTCGAAGAAGCTGATTGGTGCCGGAGGTGAGAGGAGTAGTGAGGAGCAAAGCGACACTGTGAAGTATTGTGATTGTTTCTATCGTTCATTATTTCTAACTCAACACTTCGCTCCTCGCTCCTCAGTTGATCAGTGGAAACGGCAGAATCAAGCGGTGAAGGAGCTGATGGAGACGCACGAGTGGTTCGAGCCGATGGCTGTGGTTTTGGGGAAAGGAATAGTGAGGACAGCGGCGTGGGGACTGATGTGGAGGGTGTTTATAGGCGCAACGTTGAGCGTGACTGATTTGGCGACGGATTTGCTGGTTCTGAAACAATTTTGGGACGGTGGCGAGGCGATGGTGAGATACAGAGACTCATCGATTGCGAGCCTGAGCGCTTCGATATGTTTGCAGCTATTTATTGTAATCGTGCAGAACAGGAAGATTGGGGCGGTTCGGGTTTTGAAGGAAATGAGCGTTGTGGTGTTGGGAATGAAGGCGCCGTATGACGCGTACCGCGTTGCCATTGGCTCAGAGCAGGAGAAGGATGCGTTGCTGGACCCGTTCTCTGAGATGACTTGCATTAAGGTAAGAAGCTGTGAGGAGCGAAGCGATGATCTTCGAACACGCCGTTTGCGCTCGTTATCCTGCTGCGCTGGTAGATTTAATGCTGTAGCCATTTTTGACGTTGCCAAATTCTAAATCGTGAACTCCAATCCTCGCTACGCTCCTCACAGTGCGCCGAGATGTTCACTGAGAGTATCCCTGGAATATTGATTCAGCTAAGCGCCATTAAGAGTACATTAGAACTCGAAGATGGCGTCGTTTCAACGATGGCGCTTGTATCTCTTTTAGTTTCAGTGTTGACCACAGGTTTCGTGAGCGGGACGTTGTCTTATGATTACGACACGGACCCACATAAGAGAGCGTACAACCCTAACTTTTACGGTTTCGTTCCGGATGCGGCAGGGGCGAGGGCGCTGTTGTTCATGACGATCATTCTTCTGAGTTGCGTACAGGTCATTATTAAGAGTATTTTGGTCGTAGTTTTGGCCGCCATTGCGGGAGTATACGTTTTCCTGTACATTGGAGGCGATTTAACCCTGTACTTGACGATCAAGATTTTGAGGGCAGACTTTAGTTACTTCTTGCCGCTCCACGGTTGGATAAATTTCTTTGTAAGCGTGTTAACGAGGGTGGTGATTAAATTGGTCAGCGATTTTACTGGCTGTTTGCAATTTCGACACCCGTACGATGTTGGCGGGCTGTACTTCACCTTCAACATATTCTCTCCGTTGTTTTGTTTAGTATTACTTTTGAGATTCGGATTGGACGATGGCGAAGAAGACGTGCTCAGACCTTCCACCGTGGCCCTGTTGACCAAAGTGGTGCTTGTGCTGGGAGTGGCGTTGTTGGTCTTCATGGGAATACTGATCGTGTTAGTGAACGAAAAATATAGGGGGGGCTTTTTCTCAATTGAGACGGGAGGGCAAATGACGCGAAGGCTTTTCGTGGAAGGAGGCGATGTCATGAGAGCAGACATTTTCAATAACAACGAGCTTCAATGGGCGCCGATTCGGAAGGAGATCCAGGTGTGGTTGGACGAGGGTTGGTTACGCTGGTCGGTGGAGAGACCGGATTGGTACACGAATGCTTTTAAGGACAGCGTTCCGGCGGAAATGGTTCCAAGGAGGAAGATGGAAGGGGAGGGGGGGGAGGGGGAGAGTCTGGAGAACGAGTTTAGGGAGGTGCAGGAAGGGGAGACATACGCGGAGGAAGAGAAGGAGGTTGATGATGATGAAAGGACGGGCGGCTTGACGAGGATGAAGTCAATGCTGTTAAATAATAAAGTAAAAGTGACGCCAGTAGGGCCGGTCGGGGTCGGAGACGGAGAGGAGGCAGAGGGGGAGGACGAGTTTGATGAATCAGAATTTAAGCGTGAAATTAAGCGTAGGGGTAGCTTAAAGCTATAAATGTATATTCTAGTTTTTGTGAAAGAAATAAAGGAAACTTTGTTATTTCCCTCCCCTTAGCTGTAGAGACCCTTGGCCAACTTCTGGAAGATTTCGCTCTCGCTCTCGTTCTGCTTGTGTCTGACGCTCGCCGCGAGTTCCTTCAGCGCCGCAACATGTGTCGCCTCAAAGTTCGGCAAATACCTGTTACTGTAGCTCAAGCACAGCCTCGCCAACCTCCTCGCGTTCTGAGAGCTGACGCAAGCCTCGCTCACATGACGTAATATAAGCTGCTCGACGGCGATGTTGTGGTACGCCACCGAAACCAACAATAATTGTTGAGCGTTGTTACTTCCCACCTCCAACAACCCGTCGTCCACCATAGCCAACACCTGTCCCAAACACCTAATCGCCTCGTCGTGCCTCTCCAGCTTCGACAGAATCGACGCAGTGTGAAGGTGGCACTTTGCGACGTGTGGCCAGTCCCTCCTTTTGTTGTGTGCCTTCATCGCGTTGGTGATGTACTGAAGCGCCGCGCTGGGCTTGTTCCTCCTCATGTAATAGTAAGCGAAACTATCCATGACGAATGCCTTGAGCTCCTGCACGAGGTGGTGAGGGATGATGTCCTCGTAGCCTGCGACGAGCGTAGCGAGTCGCGTGAAGATTGGCGTTGATGAATTAGAATTACGTTGCTGTGATAGTGGCGTCGTTATCTAGACTGGAGCTTCTAGCACACCAGAATAACATACGGAATAAACGCATTCCCAGCTCGTCGCTTCGCTCCTCGCTGCCTCTCACCTGCGAGGTCTTGGGCGCGTTCTAAAAGCTCGAGAGCCTTGGGGTACTTCTTTTGCTCGAGGCAGCGAACACCGAAGGCGTTGCAAGTCACGACCATCTGCCTCCACAGCCTCTCCATGAGCTGGGTGGTTTCAATGTCGGCTTGAACTCTCATCGAAGCGGAGAGGAGACCCTCGACCGTGGCGATGTAAACAGAGTAACGGCCCTTCTCTTTGAGAGCCTCGAGGTCCTTCCTCAGAGTTTTGGATTTAGCGAATTCCTCGAGGGCTCCCCACTCTGCTTGAATCGCTCCCGTCCCACCGAACCAAATCGGCTTCGGCCGCACAGGCGCCACCACGGCCTTATCCGCTTGATTCTTGTTAGGACTGCGAGGAGCATTAGCGAGGGGAGGAGGGGAGGGGGGAGTTAGTATAAAGTGCGTACTATAGATCGTTGCTTCGCTCCTCGCAGTAACTCGCGCATTCCCAGCTCAACCCTAACAGTCGCTGAGACCCCTCACAGTTCTCTCACCTATTATTCGTCGAACCAGAAGCCCCCAAACTAGTCCTCGAATCCATGCTAACCCTCGTCCCCCTCGTCTCGCTCCTACTCATCTTCGACTTCCTCGACTGTCCCCTACTGTTTACAGCTTCCTCCGCCGTCATGTTATTTGGGGGTTCCTCCAGGAGTTCGGGGGGAAGTTCGTAACCATCTTGACTAGTTAAGTTAGATAGAACGCCCATTGCAGCGCTCGTCATGCCTTCGCCTTGGGTTGATGATGTCGCCATACTCGACTTTCGAGTCTTCCGAGAGAACCTGAATGAGCGAGTTACGCGGAAACGACGAGTTAGTATAATAGAACGTTCGTAATGCGAGGAGTCTCAGGGACGAATTGAACTAGTTCATTTGGACGAGCGACGAGATTATAAATTGCTCATCATAGCAAGAACTTGTCCATTTGGACTTGCTTCTCGTTGTATTAATCCTCATCGTTCCTCCTAATCATCTCACCTCTCCCCCCTAACAATCTCTTCAATCTCCGCATCACTCTTCCCCTTCCCCTTCAACTCCCTAATCCTCCTTAATTTCCTCTCCTTCCTCTTTCCCCTCTCCCCCTCCTCCTCCCTCCTCCCCTTAATCTCCTCCACAATTTGATTACTATACAAACTTAATATATTACGTGCTAGTTCATTCTCCCATTCATTCTCATCTAAGGTAATTGGTAAAGGAGCTTTTTTACGTTCACCATTCAAATTTAATGGACCTAATAATTTTGCACCTAAACTCTCTGCTTCACTTCTAACCGTCGCAACAGTACTAGGTCCAACCGTTCTCGGTCGAGTACTCTTTTTACTTCTCGTACTCCCCGCTGTACTAACTCCTCTAGATTGAACCCTTGAGCCTGGTTTACTAGGACTCTTCAATTCCTTAACAGCACTAGTACCACTTCCAGCCGCCCCCGGAAACCATGTATTACCGCCTACCCCTTCCCCAAACCGCACACTACTTGTAGTTGATTTTTCTTCAATTACCTCCTTCTTCTTTTTCTTTTTTGATACAGGTATAGGTTTATTAAAAGTTTCAGCCATTAAAACATCCTTATCTTTACCGATTGATGCGGAGACTAGAGCGGCGGATTGATGGAGGAAGAGCATTGTTGAATTACTTAGTTTTATGTTTGAGTCTATTATTGATTGAGTGGATGATGTAGGAGCGAGGGGGACCTTTTTCTTGGGAGGACGTTTCTTTTTTTGCCGGGGCACCGGTTTTGAAGGATTAGCAGACTGAGAGAATGGTGAAGCATCCGTCATAACACTACTATCACCATTAAGGGATCCCGCGTTTTTAGGAACGGATCGAGCTTTACCTGTAGACTGGAGAAGCTGCGTTTTACCCGTTTTACTCTCGGTGAAGGTATGTTGAGGCATTGAATTACTTCGCACAATAACAGAAGACTGTTCATTTTGTAAATCATTTTGTAAATCATCCTCATTCAACTCCTCTCCATAACTATCTTCACCGTAGGAGGAAGAGGGGGAGGGGGGTTTGAGGGTGAGCAGTTCTGTGCGGAGGGTTTGGAGCATTTCTTGTTTCATTAACTCTTTGTTTTGAGATTTTTCGAGACGCATTTCTTCTATTAGGGCGGCTTGAGATTCGACTAGGCGAGCTAATGTTTCGGCGTCCATTTTGGGGAAAGGGAGGAGGGGAGGGGGGGG
>BLQM01000395.1:15092-34061 GCA_012489335.1 Triparma laevis f. inornata | reverse complement strand
CCTCCTCCTCCTCCTCCTAACCCTAACTCTCCTCCACCCCTCCACACCCTTCTCCCTTCCAACCCCTGGTCCAACCCCCCCACTCCCTCCTCCCTCCTCCCAATCTCCCCCGGCCCTCACCCTTTAACAAACAACCCTAGTCTAAGCGTTACTATTACGGAGAAAGAATTGGGGAGTGGAAGTTATGGAAAGGTTTATTTAGGCTATTTAAGGAATACGGGGGAGGAGATTGAGGGGGGGGAATTTGAGGGAGGTGAGACCGTTTTTGGCTGAGAGCTGAGTTTTTTGCATATTTGAGCCACTGTATCTAACGCGAAATGTTCGCTACGCTTTGCAGGTCGCGATTAAACTACTTCCAACAGACGCATCTCCCGCCAACATCACGAAAAGGTGCGAAACTGCGTAGTCTGTGCGGCGTACTCCTCAACGAAAAGTTCTCGTCTAACACGGCTCGCGTTCGCTGGCCTTAGTCAAAAATACCTCAAACTCGAACGAAAAATAAACTCCGTCCTCTTCCGTCCCTCCTCTCCCACCTCCCCCAACCTTGTAAAATACTGGGGCTGCATAAACAAAAACCAAAAAACCGAAGGCATCGTCTTTGACTGCGTAAAATCAGAATTAACTTTATCAACAACCTCCCGTCCTCTCCTCCAAAAAAATCTTCAAACCTCAACCTGGCCTAGAACACTTGATAAAATATTCTCCCAGCTCTTGAGTTGTTTATTGCCTTTGCATGATGAGGGGATTGTGCATAGGGATGTTAAGCCGGAGAATGTTATGGTTGATGTAGGGGGGAATTTGAGGATTATTGATTTAGGTGATTACACAATCAGTTTCACTGATCAACCGTCACCGCAACTAACTCGTCGCTACGCTCCTCTGCTCGCTTCGCTCGCCAGGCTCAGCAGCAGTATGTTTCAGTCAAAAAAAATCCTTCAATCCCTTCAAATCCTCCAAAATCGGCCTCGACGATAACAAAGTTGCAATCTCCCCAACCTTCGCAGCCCCCGAAACGTTCGTCGACCTTCGTTCGAATCCTTTAGGATTTGATGTTTTCAGTATTGGGTTTCTTTTTTTGTGTATTTGTTTTAGAATGGGTCACGATGAAAGATTAATGTCTTCTTTCAGGTGAGAGACAACGAGGAGCGAAGCGACGAGCTGGGAATACTACAATTCCGCGAGTTTCTGCGAGGAGCGAGGCGACTTGTGTATTAAGAGTATTTTAAACTAACTCCGTCGCTCTACTCCTCGCTGCGCTCGTCGCAGACAACAACTCGAATCCTCAGAATTCAATTTAACCCTCTGGCTCTCTCAACAATTAAAATCAACAATCCTCTCGACAGGAGTCGTTGAAGGATTGGAGTATATGCAGGAGAGTGATGGGGAGATGTTTAAGTTGTTGGAGAGGATGGTTAAAGCGGAACCGGTTGATAGGCCAAGTGTGGAGGAGTGTATTGAGGAGGTTGAGAGGATTAAGAAGAGGAGGGAGTATGTTGGTGGGGTTGGGGAGGTAAGAAGAGAAGTGGAGTTGCGGAGATTTCGAAATAAGAATCTTTCTAACACGGGGAGCGTCAGATTGACCCTCTAGGTTCTCCCTTCATACGAGGTCTAAAACGCCGCGACGAAATTCTCTGCTCAGTCCCGACCGATTCTACAACCCAAACGACTCGATCCGTCATGAGCCACTTCAACAGCGACAGGCCTTTAGGTTTGGTGTTGGAGGAGGAGGTGAGAACCTGCTCGGAGTGAAGCGACGAGCTGTAATACGCTGTTGAGCTGTTATAGATGAAATGTGCAAGTAGCGTCAGTTGAGACCCTGCATAACGATTCTAACGAGGGGTGAATCGACGAGTGAAATATTATGATATTGAGACGCTTCGCTCCTTGTTGTCGTCACTTCGTTCCTCGCTGATAATTCGTTGTTTAGCTGTTATACACCAATTGCGCTAGTAGCGTCAGTTTCAACCTCGACACCGCTTTCGTCGCTTCTCGTTTCTAACTCGTTATCGTCGTAGATGGGAGGGGTTGTCAGGGTTACGGAGATTGAGGAGAGGAGTCAAGCGGGGAGGATGGGGAGGATTAAAATCGGAGATGAACTCGTCAGAGTCGGAGGGCAGCTCATCGAGGGCTACGATTCCGCAGTCGAAATGATAGCTAATAGCCCTAGTAAAATCGTCAGCCTGGAGTTCCTGCGGGACGAGGCCAAGACGACCGCCGAGGTCATGGAGGAGGTGAGAGCGAAGAGCGAAGCGATGAGCTGATAATGCGCAGTTTTGCCCACAACGATTCTAACACGGCTCGCTTCGCTCGCCGCTCGTCGCAGATCGAGCAGAGCGAGTCCCCGGTCGGAGGGACGCTCGGCTTGGGGAAGTTCCGCTCTTCCAACATATTAATGGGGTCGCACTCGTCGAGAGGGAGGAGGCAGTACAACGAGGACACCGTGATTCAACGGAAGAGAGGGGACTTTGTTTTGGGGGGGGTATTTGACGGCCATGGGGGGAGCACGGCTTCTGCTTTTTGCGAGGCAGAGGTGAGAGGCGTATGAGGCGTGAGCGTCGCCCCCCCCTAGCGACGAGCGTTGCGACGAGCGTTGCGACAAGCGTAGCGGCGAGCGTTGCGACGAGCGTAGCGACGAGCATTGACGAGTTAGAATTTGGCGGGGGTGAAAGGGGCGCCACTGAAACTTAGCAGCGTAGCTAAATTACGACAACGAATTTCGCATTCACAGCTCGTCGCTTTGCTCCTCGCGGCTTCGCACCTCCTTGTTCATTTTCTAACTCGTCGTTTCGCTCCTCATACCCCCACAGTTCGTAAAGCGCTACGAAGAAACGCTGGAACAATTTCAGCAGAACGACGCAGACCCTGAAAAAGCCCTCTCCCTCACGTGGAAGGACATCGTACAAACGTACATCGAGACGTGCGCCGACTCCGGCTGCGCCGCCGAGTACGACTCCATCTTCGGCGTAGTTAAGGGGTACCTGACCACGGCGACGATCGCAGCCGGGACGACCGCCACGATAGGAATGTTCTCGAACGACAAGTGCCACCTGCTGAACTGCGGCGATTCGAGGGCGTGCCTGTACGAGAGCAACGGAGACCTGAAGGACAGGACCATCGATCACAGGCCCGATGAAGTGAGCGAGGTGGAGGTGAGAGCGAGGAGCGGCGAGCAAAGCGAGCCGTGTTAGAATCGTTGTAGGTCTCGACAGCAGCAAAAAGCGCAATTGATCTATAACAGCAAAACTGCGCATTATCAGCTCGTCGCTTCGCTCCTCGCTATCAACACGATACTCGTACTCGTATAATAACTCGGCCGTGCACTTCTAACTCGTCGTCGCTTCGCTCCTCCACTCCTCGCCGCAGAGATTGAAGAGAAACCATTTTCCAGCGCCGGTGTGCACGGCGGGGGGAAATTCGAGAATCAACGTTGAATTGAACGATGGGGTTTGGCAGTACGCTTTGAGTAGGAGCTTGGAAGGCGGCCAAGAATGTATTAACGCGGGGATAATATCTGAACCAACACTGAAAACGATAAACAATATACAGAAGGGAGACTTCCTTCTGATTGCAACCGACGGGGTGTGGGACGTATTCGACAACGAAACCGCGGGGCTGTTCGTAGCGAACATGCTGAGCGACAAGATTTTGGGCCTCGAGGACATCTGCGAGAGGCTGTGCGGAGAGGCCAAGCGGCTAGGGAGCCAGGACAACTGCAGCGCTGTGATACTGCTGCCTGACTTTTCAGTCAAATTCAGTTTCGTGGCGAATTTTTGAACGAATTGGATTGGGGGGGGTTGGGGGAGAGAGAGAATTTGGGGAATGTGGGGGAATTTGCAAGAAAAAAGGGTTTGTTTTTTGTTATTGCTAAGCAGTTTGAGAACTTGTCGTCGCCATGCTTGTCCCACAACCTGTCCTTCATTTCATCAACCAACTTGCACAATGACTCGTACTCTGCTGTCAGCGAGGCTATTTTCGATTGACCAAAGTCAATGTTGGAGGGGACTAGCTTGGAGCATTTCCAGAAGGCGTTTTTACCAAGCGTTTGAAGTGAGGCCGGGATCGTCACCGATTTTATTTCTTTGCAATTTTGGAAAAGCATAGTTGCCTAAATCTTGAAGGTTTGTGTGGAGGAGATCGGCATTTTCTAGACTGGGGCAATTGTAGAAGGCCAATTCGCCAATTGACGTTAACGTCCTCGAAAAAGATACGGTAGTCAAACTACGGCAGCCATCGAAGGCAGCTGTACTGATGCTCTGAATGCCCTCAGGGATGTCAACAATGACGAGATTGCAGGCGAACTCGCAGGCGTACTCTCCGACCTTCGTAATATTTGGAAGGAAGATCACTCGCGTTATGAGCTTACGTCTCTCCTTTCGAGAATTAGCTTCCCCAAAACTTATATCCTTCCCATCGTGAACCAACATCTCGCCACTCTCCACACCCTCGTCAATCAACGCATCCACCGCAGCGTTCCAACCCTTCGTAACCACCCTCAACGCCATCAGAGCATCAACCGGAACGAACTCAACGAAGTGTCGACGGAACTCAGGCGTATGCATGAACTGACTGATCAGTCGTCGCAGTAGCACTTGTCGGGGTCGAAGTCGTCAAATTGGCCCTTGCAAACCTCTTGTTAATTATAACGTTATTCTCATTCCCCTCGTCACCCTCGTCATCACCACCGCGTTTCCTACTCGTCTCGTGTCCATCCTTGATCTCGGTGGCTACATTTGACATCGTGGTACGTAAGTTTTCGATATATGGACTGTAACTTTTCTCAGTTTTCATCCCTCAATTTTCGATCCAACCCTCATTTCTCGACCAATATGCATCGCCCAATATTCTTACTATTGCTGCTCACGCAGATGATCCCCTCCCCGGCATTCAAACTACCCAATACCTTGAAAATGTTCCAAATATCTCCAATTTCACGACTGAATGCGAACTCAGCGACCACCTCCCTCCCCTCTATCGAGGCCCTCACATTCAC
The DNA here is from genome assembly GCA_012489335.1 of Triparma laevis f. inornata. NCBI lineage: Eukaryota > Bolidophyceae > Parmales > Triparmaceae > Triparma > Triparma laevis. The sequence continues at coordinate 29,071 of BLQM01000395.1, read as the reverse complement.
CTTAACCGCTCCTATCAACAGTCTCGGCTGCACAGTTGAGGAGACTGTGAATGATGAAGAGTTGGGGATGGTATTTTTGAGTTGCTTCCCTCCTGATGATTGTTTTTCGAGAGCGAGGTGAGGAGGATGAGGACATGTGCTCAGATGACGAGGACGGAAGCTTGAAAGAAATCTAACGCGCTACCGCTTCGATCCAAAACTTACTTAGAGACGCTGGCCTGAAAGTAGGCGATGTGATCACCGCCGTGAGCTCCATGTTCGGTTCCGAAACCCAGGACGTCTCAGGCCTCGGCTTGAAGAAGGTCAAGGAGGTGAGAAACTGTCTCGGACCTACACTACTAGCGATCACGTCTAGATAACAACGCCACATTAACGCTACGCAACGGTTACGTTTGAGTTACCGGCGGTTGCGTATGTCGTAGGAGGGGGTGGAAAAGAGCGAGCGGTTTTTACCAACTTTTGACCCCGTGCAGCGGCCCTAGCGGAGCGTCACAGCTGGAACGAAATAGTTTGAGTTTCGGGTTGAAGGAGCGCAGCGTAGGGTTTTACGCGGTAGTGAAAGTGTGCAGTCGCGGATTTGTAGATCTTCTGAGTCCATCATGTTCAAGCTCCTACTCCTCTCTAACACGTTAAACCGAATCCGCAGCTCGTTGGCTCCCGTCTCGGAACAGGCGAAGAATTAACCATTCAAGTCATACGAGGTACCGGAGTAATTAAGCGCCATAACGCTGCATTGGACGTGAAGATCGCGGAGAGGATCGCTGAGGAGGATCGAGAAAAGGAAATGGATTTGTTTGGGACGCTTTATGCGGAGCAGGTGAGGAAGGGGGGAGGGGGGGGCGACGACAGCGAGGAGCGAACGACGACAGCGGGGAACCTAGCGACGAGCTGAAAGTACTGGTAGTAGCTGGTATCCGCTACTTTCGTCGTTACTTAATTCTAACTCGTGAACTTTAACTCGTCGCAGAACGAGGAGGTGGAAAGGGGGGAGGGGGAGACGCGGAAGCGACAGCGGACTGCATTGTTGATTACGACGAGGACGGATTGATTGATACGCTGTGGATCAATTGCGCTGAAGATGACGGAGAGACGGTAGAGAGGAGGGTTACGAAGGATAGTGAGGTGAAGGATGAGGATGGGGTGGGTGTGATAGAGGAGGTGAGAAGGGGGAAGGGGGGGACGGCGACAACGAGGAGCGAAGCGATGAGGATGCGGAGCGAACGACGACATCGAGGAGCGAAGCGACGAGGGTGTGGAGCGAACGATGACAACGAGGAGCGCAGCGATGATGATGTGGAGGAAGTGCCGCTCTCGCTCCTCGCATGCGTCGCTCTTGCTCCTGCTCCTCGCATTAAGAACATTATAAATTAACTTGTCGCTTCGCTCGTCGCTCTTCGCAGGTGGAAGAAGAACTCGACCCAGCGGAAGAATACGAAATGTGGAGGTCAGGGTCTATGGCAGAGAAAAAAGATGGGGGTTATGTATCAGAGGATGGGGCACCGAAGAAAAAATACTCTCCTAGCGACTACACGAATAAGAGCGGAAGTGGGACGTTCATCCGGAATCCTGATACTGGAGAGTTGGAACGATTTTGATACAAACATATAATGATTACCATATAAAAATTTTGAACTTCAAAACATTTCCATTTTAAAACGTAGGAAATGTCACGTCGTTCATCACGCCGCACGTGTTTTTATTAATCTCGAAGTAGACGTATCCCCCGTGACCCCATGAATCTCCCCACTGATTCTTCAATATCCAATACCCTCCACTCAAATCATACCCCACCACGATCAGACAATGATTCTAAAACGAGCGTAGCGAGTCGCATGAAGATTGGTATTAACGAGTTAGAATTACGTAGCGACGGTAGTAGCGTCGGTGTTTACACTGCAGCTAATAGCGCAGCTGAAGTTGGAGCGTAATTGACTTATTACCGGAGTGGAGCGAAGCGACGAGTTCATAGCCAACGCGTTCTGTACTTTACTCGTCGCTTCGCTCCTCGCAATAACTCGTCAGAATTACATAGCGACAATAGGAGCGTTGGTGTTTACACTGAAGCTAATAGCGCAGCTGAATTTGGAGCGCGATTGTCTTATTCCCAGCTTGTCGCTTCGCTCCTCGCAGTTTCTCACCATATCCATAAAATTACTACTGCATACTCCATCTCCCTTCAAAACACCTCCAACATAATCCCTCAAATTCCCAGCATCTATACAAACAACCGCAGGCCCGTACGATTCTGCGACGAGCGTAGCGTCGACGAGTTAGAAACGAGCGGCGACAAAAGCAGCGTCGACGTTGAGACTGGAGCTACTGGCGAACGCTGAATTTCGAACAGAGATATGACGTTCTCGCGCGACTTCGCACCTATATTTTGAATCGCTTTGTTTTCATCTTGAGAGGAACATGAACAACCGTAACCTGTTTTATAACACAAACATGGTTCCGTCGCATACACGAACCCCTTGACTGGTGGTACTTGACTGTTATCATCGGTAGAGTATTCATTCTGCTTAACGTATTCGCAGACGTCAGATTTATCGTAAGCCCCCTGTAACTCATAAAGGCTATCGAAATCATCGTCGCAGGATTTCGAGTAAAGTGAAGTTCCTAAGGATTGAGCGTAGTTATAGGCATCTTGGGGCCAGCCGCCCTCGCAGCCGTAGGTGTTGGTGTCGCAGGTTATTATTTCGGAGGTGCAGATTTTTACGGATTGGTTGGATCGGAGGTAAACGTGAGATTCGATGACTGCGACGGAGGGGGGAGGGGGGAGCGGAGCGAAGCGAGAACGAGTGCAGAACGCAGCGAGCTTGTTAGTAGTGGAAATAGCGAAACGAGGAGACTGTGCGACGAGCGGAGTCTCATTACGAGCGTAAGTCGTATTCGTATTCGTAGTTCGTCGCTTCGCTCCTCTTAACTTCGTACCTTGTACAGCTGATATCGCCCAACATCCTCCACAATTCCCCTGATACAAAACCTCCTCGCTCACAGCCCCTGTATTCCTCCAATCAACAGAACTCTCAGTGTTCTCACTAGAAGGGTCGGCGACGTTTGAGTTACTTTTGATTTTAGAGAAAAATGAGGATATTATGCAGAAGATATCGAAGGTTGAACAGGTAGAGGAGGAAGTGTAAGGTGAAGGATCGGAGGTTTCGGCGGAGGGACGGGTTGTTAGGAAATCCGCGAACTGAAAGAACGAGCGAACGAGCGCAGCGAAAGAGCGTAGCGAACGAGCGCAGCGAAAGAGCGTAGCGAACGAGCGCAGCGCACGAGCGTAGCGCATGAGCGTAGCGAACGAGCGTAGCGAGCGAGCGTTGTGTTAGATTCCGAATTGTAAAACGCTCAAATATTTGCTCGTACCTCTTCCTCGCTAACATCCGAAAAGTTGTTAACCCCAAAAACCACTCCTCCTGTTACACCACACGGTCCGTGAATTTTATTCAACTTCTCAACCTTCTCTAAACTCTTGGTGAACAGGTTACGACGGTGTGCGACTTCGGAGGGTGGATATTTTTTGTTATAATTTTGAAGGTAATCGTTGTAGATTTCGGAGGAGGATACGTTCTCGTATTTAGATGAATGAAGTAATGGTACGATATCGTTGTGGCCCTCGTCGTGATTAAAGTCGATCCCAAGTGGTTTGATATCATTATGACCTTCATCGTGATTAAAATCTAGCCCATAACTCCCTGCGACGAGCGAAGCGAGGAGCGGCGAGCATGTTAGTTGGTAGATAGCGAAAAAATAGGAGACTTCCGCGTAACGTAAATGGAGCCTCATAAACGAACGGAATTAATACGCGTCCAAGATTGTCGCTGAGAGACGAGACTGCATCTCACCTCCCTTCCTACTCTTCTCGTATCTTTTCGTGTAACTCGTCGAATTAGAATGGAATCCGGGATTAACAGTTAACGCTATAATCCCTACACCAAAAAACACAAAAACTAGTACCACCCCAGTCGTTATAATGTTCAAAGGAGTTAGGGAGAGTTTTAAGGTTGTAGGACGCGCCGGGATGTAGGAGGGAGGTGGGAGGTTGGGGTCGACGGGATCGTCGATGTCGGAGATTGAGGAGGTGGAGGAGGGGGGGGAAATTTGTCTGGTGAGAGAGTGAGTTAGAAATGAGAAGCGAACGAAATGACGTCGACGTTGAGCTGGGAGCGAAGAGCGATGAGCAAAGCGAGCATCGAGCAGCGAGCGCAACGAATAGCGAGCAGTGATGTGGAAGGTGGCTAAACGTCGAGATGAACGAGGCAGAAGCGAGGATACGAACGAATGAGTTCGACGGAGGAAAGAGCGGCGTCATTTTATGAGAGATTAAAACGGCACCGACGGCGATTTCGTGATTCAATTTTTAACCCCAAAATTCTCCCTTCATCGTACACGACGCCAAACACGGCTAATTACCTGTAATCTTTCTTCTTAGATTCACCCAACGCCCAATCAGCTAGTACGGAACGGATATTGGGGAAGGAGGAGGAACGGGATGATCGGGATCGATCGGCGGTGGAGCGATGGCTTTCGTTTTCAAAGGAATTTGATTGATCTGGTGAATGCAGACCACGTCGTTGCTTAAGAGATGGGGTAAAAGCGGGAGGAGTGGTGGAACATTGAGGGAGCATTGTGAACGAGAGAGGAGGGGGAGAGAAATGAGGCAGGGAGTTTTCAGTCCGATTCCCCCATTTTTAGAATTTTAGTTTCGCATCGATTCTTGAAACCACGAACGCGTTCATTTACTTCCACCTTTCGGTACGCTCTATCGTCGTACAAGCCTTCACTGCGCCGCATCATGGCACGACTTTTACGCGGTGAGATGTATTTATCCCATTCCCGATAAAATGCAAGAAACCGTTACGCCATGCCAATTTAAAAAGTCATGAAATTTTTGATATTTGAAGAATTAAAATTCCATATTCCTACTCGCACTTCCGCGCGCGCTTTTCAATTCTACTTCAATCCTATTTTCGTCAAAATCCCTTTCACCTTCTTATCGTTCTTTCCGCCACCTTCTTCCTCGATAATATCCACATCAATGTCATCTCTCGACTCAATCAAATTCCGACGCACTTCATCAACCGCAAACCCCGTCCTCAGCATCCCCCGCTTCCGCCTGCGCTCGTCGTCCCTTGACATTTGCTTCCGGTCCTCCGTGTCCTGCGTGAGGTTATCCTCGTCGTCCTCCACCGGGCAGGGGAGAAGCGTCAGCGGCAGCTTTGGCAGCGGCATCACCATGACGGTTGGTTGGTTGTTCTGGACCTGCATGCTACTCGATTGCGTTGAGAGGGACGATGAGCTGTCTTTGTTTACCAACTCGTTATCTGCTGCTTTCTGCTCGACCGGCGACTTGCTATTCCTCTTCTCCTCCGGCCTCTCCGGAGAGCGGCTGAGTGACGCGAACGTCGACGTCTGCGGCGAGCGTGTTAGTGGTAGATAGTGAACTCCTCACTTCGCTTCTCATGTCGCCTCATAACGGACGGAATACACGCGTCACAGCTCGTCGCTTCACTCCTCGCCGCGTATAATTCAAAGAGTTCACTCCTCACAATCCTCCTCCTCTCTCCTCACTTACCTCGCCCTTCATGATTTCCCCCCTCCCGTCCATCAGCGTCTCGTTAATATAACAAAGTAACCCTCCCTCGCCCCAGGCCCCCTCTACTTCCTGCTGCACCTGGTAGATTACTGAGTCCGTTTCCATGTTTCCTCCCCTCGGTCCGATGACCTTGGAGAAGCTCTCGAGAGCGATATGGTGGGGGGAAGGCTGCGTGAGGGTCATGGTGATGCGGGCTCTGTGCGAAAAGCCCGCGGCGGAGTGCTGGTACGACCGCGACAGCGTGAAGGAGCTGTCGCTGTCAATTTCAATCTTCTGCGCCTCGATGACGATCTCGGAGGGCTTCTCGGAGTTTTCGTCTCTGCCCTCCCTCCGGAAGCGGAAGGAGCGCTTGTAACCCGTCATATTCATCAGGAACAGCTTGCCTTGGCTGTGACTGTGGGTGTGCACGCTTCCGACGGAGCTTCGGTTGCGGCGAGTGTAGCGAGGAGCAGCGAGCGTGTTAGTGGTGAAGATAACGAAATGAGGAGGGAAGCGCGTTATTCAACTTTTCGCTTCATTCTTGCGTACCTTCCGAGGGTTTTATCATCATCACTGGCGACGGTTCCGTCGCACTCGGTGCTGCAGTCCCAGTCCCCGCCGTCCGGCTTCCAGTTGGTGGCCTGCCCGTCGTAGTGGGCTGCGACGTGACGGAAGTCCTGCGAGCAGCGAGCGAAGCGAGCCGAGGAGCGAAGCCACGAGTTAGTTTAAGATGTTCATGTTAATGCGAGGAGCGAAGCGACGAATTGAACGAGGATATTCAATATGAGCGGCGTTTTCGAAGAGCCTCCTCGTTGTAATTATAACACTTCCGTTATCTCGTCGCTCCACTCCTCGTGAGTTTAAGATATTCATGTTAATGCTCGTCGCTTCGCTCCTCGCAGTTCCTTTCCTCACCTCCATCACGGGGCTGTCGGGGTCAATCAGAAAAATCCTGAGTGCCTCGAAGTTGAACTTCGCCGTGAGGCAACCAATGCAGCGGCTCAAAGTCGGAGCGCCGGGGTCGCCTTCGGTTAGCGAATAGTCGGAGAGGGTGGGGTAGAGCGTCGTCGAATTGCGACCAAGACGCCGGGCCTCCGTCACTGACAGCATGCGGATCCCGGCCAGTAGGAACACGTTCTCCTTGACGCTGTCGCAGAAGAAGGCGAGCGTGTTGTCATCGATGTTCTGCAGATTGCAGAGCCGGAACTTCTCGCTGCTTTCCCCGAAGTTGATTGGGAAGTCGATAAACGGCTCGAAAGCCACGGCGTCTGCAAGGGGTTACGAGGAGCGAAGCGACGAGTTAGTCTAGAATGTTCTTGATGTTCATGGAGCCTCATAACGAACTGAATTAACGCGTTCTCAGCTCGTCGCTTCGCTCACCTACGGAGTGCAGGTCGATCGAGCTGGAGAGCGTGAAGGAGGACTGTATGGTGGGAGAGGGCTGCGACTGTGACTGCGACTGCGAGAACTGGAAGCCTATCTTGAGGTATCCGTCCTCGCCCATCTGGACCTGCGAATGAGTGTGTTAGAAACGATACCTCTCAGCTCGTCGCTTCGCTCCTCGCTAAACCTCATCCTCACCTTCAATATCGCAGGCTTGCGCGAGCTCTCCTCCAACACCGCAGTCACGGCAATCCCCTTATGCAAAGCCTTCAACGTCAACTTCTCGAAGTCCTTGATGTCAGCGCTTTTCTTCTTGGCGGCGTTGACCGCTCTCCAGGCTGACGCGATGGACGCGGGCACTTCGTTTTCTTTCTCGGTCTTGCCGAAGATGGTGGGATTCTCGGCGATAACGGCCTGGCCTATGGTGTCCGGAATTTCTGGGTACGTCACGGTTGAGTAGCTGCGACGAGCGTAGCGAGTCGCATGAAGATTGTTATTAACGTGTTAGACTTGCGTAGCGATGAACACTTCGTTTACGTTAGTGCTGAAACTAGCAGCGTAGCTAAGTTACGACCTCGAATATTGCATTCCCAGCTCGTCGCTTCGCTCCTCGAGGCCTCGTACCTCTCGAAGGAGTGGAGGGCGGTGTACAGGTTTTTGGCGCACGACGGATTATCGACCCTTCCGGAGAGCAGGTCGCGAGGCGTGACCTCTCTCCCCGTCCTCATTTTATACAGTGACTGGTTGACGCTGTCACGGCAGAACAGTCTGCAGCCCTGTGGGGAAGTTGAGCGAGAAGCGAGGAGCGAATCGACGAGTTAGAATTGGTTGTTGAGAGGGTTGAGCATTCTTCTCGTTTCTTCTTTCTTTCTCACCTCAACTGAGATCCCGACGTAGGCCCCGGCGGATATGGCGAAGGCCGTGAGCGCGGTGACGCCGCCCCCCGCTGCTGGGATTTCTGTCATGGACTGGGTCATCGACGAAAACACCGAATTAGGCCGCTCGATCGTGCCGCGTGAGTCGGTCTTTTTGTGGGATTTTAAGAAGGGCTCGGTGAAGGCGTCGGCGCCGCAGCTGCCCTGGTCGTCGAAGGTGATACTGCCGCAGTTGGCTGCGGAGGCGCCGATGAATCCTTCCTTGCCTAGCAAGCCGAGGAGCGAAGCGACGAGTTAGTTTATAATGGTTCTTATATAAAGTAGAGTAATGAACTGCGACTCCCTCGTACCTCTTCCGGCCACTGCGCCGACGCCGCCTCCTCCAACGACGACCTCGCCCTCCATGAACTGCTGCAGCCCCTCCTCCGAACTGATGATAAACAAGATCGAGCTGCTGGCGGCGCCGACTCCGCCCAGAACGCCGCCCACCATCCCGAAGGAACTCGGCGCGCTCCAGCCGTCGCCGTTTCGAGCGATGACGATGCCTGTCCCAGCTTGAATGCCGACGCCAACTGCCAGCTTCGTGCTCTTTATGAAGCAGAGGCCCTTCGCGTTGGCGAGCATGTCGGACATTGATTTTAGGAAGAGCGGAGGTTTCTGCGACGAGCGAAGCGAGTCGCATGAAGATTAGTGTTGATGAGTTAGAATTACGTAGCGGTAATAGTGGCGGTGATATCTAGACTGGAGCGTATAACGAACGGAATCAGTGATTCACAGCTCATCGCTTCGCTCCTCGTAGCTTCTCACCTCGTTCAGGAGCGTTAGTTTGACGACCCCCCAGTTTATCCCTTCGAATTCTGTGTGTGTTGTGTGAAGTGGGTGTGTTAAATTGTTGTTGGAGGTGAGCTGGGGGAGGGGGGGGAGCGGGCGTGGCGTGTGCTCTTAGTCGCATTATTGCTGCCGCTATGGAAACCTCTGGAGTCTCTGTAAGGTGCTCCTCTCACGGTTGCCCGATGGGAGTCGCCGTATTCAGAGATAGCGTCGTCGTATTGAATATATCATCATCGAGCACGTATTCTCTCAAATCGCTCCGCAGTTAAAATTCGTACCTAAAAGGTCGTCAAGGGAAGCGGGCGTGCGATATTTGCGAGTAGTTAGAGCTGTTGAGGGTGTGTAAACGAAGCAGTGACGTTGTGGGTGCTTTCAGTCGCATTATTGCTGCCGCTTTGGGACACTCTGGGGTCTCCTCATGACGCTCCTCGTACTATTTGCAATTGGGAGTCGCCGTATTCAGACCAGAAACGTGTGTTTTGGATATATCATCGTCAAGCACGCGTTCTCTCAAATCGCTCCAAACTCTACATTCTAACCTCTGAGCGTCTCAACAGCCTTACAACATTCCTCTCCAATCTCCCAATTCCACGTCCCCCCAAGCCCTCCAACCTCCACGTACTTCCTTAACTCCGCCAAAACAATAACGATCGTATCCTTCTTCCCCACTCCCTCGAGCATACTCACGGCCTGCGACGTGAGACGAGGAGCAAAGCGAACGAGTTAGTATTAAATGTTTCTAGAATCGTGACGAGTGGCGAGCGAAGCGAGCCGATAAACGCATTCCCAGCTTGTCGTCGTCTTCGTCACTTCGCTCCTCGTTGAACGAAATCTCGTACGAATCCTCGTCGCTTCGCTCCTCGCTGCTTCTCGCTAGTATAAAATTCTTCTAGTATCGCTCCTCGCATAATCATCGTACCTCCTTATAGGAAGTCCTCTGCTTCATATTATGCTGCGCCTCCGCGAACGTCGAATACGAACTCTGTGCTAACGTATCCTTCTGCACAGTCGTAATAGTCGCGATAAGTCTTATCTCAAACCCCTTAAATTCTCCGCTAGTCGGAATCATGCGGTCGTTGATTTCGATGTAGGTGAAGGGGAGGGTGTAGGAGTAGGATTTTAGGGGGATGGGGTGGAGGGTTAGGGTGTGGAGGGAGGTGTGTGGGGCGTCGGAGTGGAGGAAGGAGTCGGAGAGATTGGTGGAGCAAGCGGTGAAAGAGGTGAAGGTGTCGAGGACGGAGGAGAGCATTGTGTTGTGTTGTGGTGGTTCTGGGGGGGGTGGGGGAGTGAGAGTTTGGGTAATTTGGATTTTGTTGGCGAGTTGGACGATGGGGTGGGTTGTGCTCTCAGTCGCATTATTGCTGCCGCTATAGGGACATCTGGGGTCTCTGTATGACGCTCCTCTTACGGTTGCCCGATGGAAGTCGCCGTATTCAGATTCGAAACAAAACTTTTAAATATATCATCAACGAGCACTTTTCAGTTCGCCTAAACCGGGAGTCGCCGTAATCAGATAAGAAAAGGGATTTTAAATATATCATCATCGAGCGCTCTTCACTTCAATCCACGTCATTTTAGCTTCTTACCTGGGTTGGTCGTTCTGTTCGAGGAACGGAGGCGAGGGTTAGAATGAAAAGGAGACGTGGACGATCGTTATTTTGAGGTGGGTTTGTGTTCTCTCAGTCGCATTATTACTGCCGCTTTGGCAAACTCTGGGGTTTCCTCGTGACACTACTCTCACAGTTGCCCGATGGAAGTCACCGTATTCAGAACTCTCGACGCTGTCTTGTATATATCATCATCGAGCACCCGATCATCGTGCGTTTAAAACCCCTCGCTAAAACCTCACCTCCTTCAACAACAAGCACGCCCGCTGCAATGCGCGTGTTAGTAATCGATCCATTCATAGTATACACACCAACTCAACACCCCCAACCAACCCCACACCGTTACAGAGCCTCAAGGTTCGAGTCGAAACAAACCCCAACGGGCATCGTAAATCACATCGCCGAAAACCTCAAAATAAACATAACCCGTACCGCCCCTGATGCTTTACACTTACGAGAGAGCTTTAAACAAGTAATAGATTGCTGTATGCTACGTGAAAGCTTCTCAAACGTTAAGGAAGTCGCGATTTAGTGATGAGAGAAAATCACATCCAAAATCCTTGGAAAAAATGTCGAAGAGAAAATCTCGCGTTCTGCAATCGGCGAGGGGTCCACTGCCTCCGCCGTTTCCGGAGCCGACGGCACTGCCGTTGACGAGGACTGAGGCTGTGAGTTTAATTGTTTTTTGGAGGGTTTTGTGAACCCGAATATGGGCGGCTGAAGATCACTTTTTTATTGCTAGTAATCTATGTAAACACGTTTATTACGGTTAGCACTGTCCATTTTTGTGGACTGTGTGTATACGATGTTGAGGCTGTGTAAATCCTTAAACACTGGAAATATCGTAATTGTCGAAAAAATGGCGATGGTCGATCGATCCCGCGGCGGCAGAGGGCGCGCGACGAAGGAGGCGGAAAGACACTGCGTACACGGTTGCTCCCGCTGGGCGCTCGCTCGCACAGGACACTACCGTTGCGCTCGATCTCTGTGTTGTGGTCGGGTGGCGTGCTCCGGGCGCGTCTCGTCCATTATTTTCAAGACGCGATCCGACGAGCGACGGCCTTCAGTGACGTTCATGATACTCTCAGCCTCGAGGCTTAGCGCACGTATTAGCGCTGAACACCCGCACAGCATTCCCCCCACTCTCAACTCCCACCACAAACCCCAAATTCTAACTCGCCGCTTCGCTCTCCCAATATATTTCAGGGCACCCTCGTCTCCATCCCCCTCGGGTGCGAAGTCACGAGGAGCGAAGCGACGATGATAAAACGTGATGCCTTTTTTCGAAATTCAGCGTTCGCCAGTAGCTCCAGTCTCAACGTCGACGCTGCTTTCGTCGCTGCTCATTTCTAACGAGTCACGAGGAGCGAAGCGACGATGCGAGAACGTGAAACTTTGTTCGAAATTAGAAACGAGTAGTCTCAGCTCGTCGCTTCGCTCCTCGCTGGTCCTCAATTCAGCGTTCGCTAGTAGCTCTAGTCTCAATATCGACGCTGCTTTCTTCGCTGCTCATTTCTAACTCTCCAACACCAATCCTCGTGCGACGTCGCTACGCTCGTCGCAGTCACCTAACAACCTCCACAATAAATAACGCCCTCTCCCAATACCACAAAGTCCTCTCCTCCTCCCCCCTCACAACCTTCAACCTCTCCCACCCCACCAACCACCCTTCAGTAACATCCTCAGGCACCCTCTCAACAGCCTATGGTAAAACAGAACAAACAGAACTCTACGATTTATCCTACCTCGCCCGTCGCCACTACCTAACATCTTTAACTCACATAACCTTCTTTAGAGTTATTAGATTGCATTTGTTGAGTTTTACGTTTACGGATAAGAGGGGGATTGCGGAGAGGATTGCGAATTTGTGTGAGCCTATGGTTGTTAAGGTGGGAGAGAGGGAGGACGATGAGCGAAGCGAGGAGAGGGGGACAGACGATGAACGACGAATTGAGTAACGTGACACGTTGTACCTGTACACTTTCGCTACGTTCAACCCTCCGGGAGCCGCTGCGCGTAGCCTAAACCTAGCCCGAATCCGAGTCCTTTATCAATTAAGATCTGTTACTTTCCCCCCGTTCCGCTCCGCTAGGGCCGCTGCGCGGGGCCTAATCCTCGCACTTTCCCACGATATACGCTCTCGAAGTTCAACAACTGTTACGATTTTCGCTTCGCTTGAGATGGCTCCACTTTCTTCACCACTACTACAAGTTATCACTAACACAGCTCGCTGCACTCGCTCGCTCAATCACAGGTACACGAAGAGTGGGAAGGGTGCGATTCTACTATGAAGTTTATTGAGGAGGCGTGCGGAGAGCTGTGGGGGGAGAGGATGAAGGGATTCGACGTAAATAAAGGTGAGAGTTTCTTTCGAAAATACAAACACAACCTCAAAAAAACCCCAAAAATTCCTAACCCAAAATAACCATGCTAACGCTACAGCCCTAAACCCAAACGGCGGAATCGCCCTCTCAATAAACCCCAACCCCCCAACCTACACCCTCCCCCCTCCCACACCCTCTCCGAAGTAAAACGTCGCATCCGGTCCACCCTCTCCTCCCTCCAAACCTCCATCGCCACTTGCCAAATATCCTCCGATTTACTGACTTTCGAATGTGAGAGTATCACCGAAACGTGGTGTTTAAAAGGTACAGTTGGAAGGGGTGATAAAGGTGAAAATGTCGTGTACTGTCTTGCAGTAACTTTCAAGAAAAAGGATGAAATAGTTGACACGCTGAAGTCGAGGTGTGAGGTTCTTTGTACAAAATTCGGGTTGAAGGTGGCGTTGGAGTTTTTGAGTGATTTTGAGGTTTATGATGGGTTGGTTGGGGCGGGGTTGAAGTTGAGGCAGTTGAAGGAGAGGTGAGAGGAGAAACTAAGCGAGGATTTTGAGCTGGAAATAACACTAACACGCGAGCTACGCTCGTCGCAGATTTTGCTTGAAGTATGTTAAGGAGGATGTCAGGGAAGAGGAGGAAGGGGTCGTCGTGGAGTTTGGAGTTTGGGGGGAGAAGGTGGAAGTCTGGGGGGAGAGGGAAGGGGTGCGGGTTGAGGTTGACGGGGAAGGTGAGAACACGATGAATGTCGAGGGTCTGCGACGAGCGAAGCGAGTCGAATGAGATTCGCGTTGACGAGTTAGAATTGGGTGGGGGTGAAGTCGGCTTGCAAATTTCCTGAGTACGAGCGCAGACTAATAAGCGAGCGTAATTATCGCATTCCCAGCTCGTCACTTCGCTCTTCGCTGCATCTCGTTATCAATGGCAAAGTTATCAATGCAACCAACACCAACAACAACAACCCTCACCCCTAACCCCTTGTAGATATCAAGTACACCTGGAAAAACGACGTCGAAGACCTAATCTCCTCAGTGAAAACGTACCTAGTAAACAACCGCCTCAAATTCCTAGCCTCCAACATCTCCTCAAACGTTATTTCAGTGGATAACGTAAACGGTCAACTCTCAATCTCCTGCTTCATGATTTACAAATCGGATAAATACTCAGTAACCGTAGGTCACGTTCGGGTGAATAGGGAGACGGGGAGGTTGTTCTCAGAGGAGGGGGGGATAGATAAGGTGTGCAATTGTTTGAATGATTTTTTTGAGGAGGGGGGGGGAGGAGGTGGAAAATTTGGGGAAGGCGGTTAGGAAGGTGGGGAGGAAGGGGATGGAGGATGTTGAAGGAGTGGAGGGGAGGGAGGTGGAGGGGG
>BLQM01000395.1:0-12209 GCA_012489335.1 Triparma laevis f. inornata | reverse complement strand
GTGATAAAGGGGGCAATTTATGCAAGGGACATGGTAGTTGTAGTTCAAGTGCGGTTGTGGAGAAGAAGACTGACTGTCCGACGGTTGGGGAGCATATGATTTGGCAGAATGAGGACGTTGGTGAGTGTCCAGCTACTTGTCGCTTTTAAGCACTTAAAGCTATTCAAATTCTAATGTCGTCGCTTCGCTCCTCGTCTGCCCAGTCCAATACATCTTCCAATTCTTCTGCACACGCTCCACCTTCTCCAAACACCCTCCCCCCCCTCCTCCACCACCACCTCCTCCCCCTTCGGCCGCCGCCCCCCCCCCTGCTCCTCCCACAACAACACCTTAAGAACCCTCCTCACCCTCTTCCAAATCTCCAAAAAATTCAACCGCCTCCTCTCCTCCCGTTCCCTCTGGTCCCAAATCTTCAAACCAACCCGCCCAACCGTTCAAAAAAATGTACATCATCATATCAAACTATCTTCACTCCTCCCCCCTACATCCCTCCTCCCCTTCCAAAATTTAGGTAAAAGGCATACAGGGAGTGAAGGGGAGTTGATTAAGATAAAGGAACGTTGTAGTGGGAGGAGTTACGCTTTGAAGAAGACGAGGTTGAAGGAGGGATTGAGTTTGTTGGTTGGGGAGGGGGAGGAGGAGTTTAATTTAAAGGTGAGAAAAAATATGGCCGGAGCGAACGAGCAGCGAGCCGTGTTAGAAACGAGAGGCGCAGAAAGCGACGCAAACTTTGAACTGTCGCTACGTCGCTTCGCTCCCTGCGGCTTCTCATCTTCCTCGACGCCGTTTTTCTTTCTTGAATTTGGCGTCCTTGAACAATGTTGAAAAGGCTGTTTGCGGACGCGAGAGTCACGTCGTAGCGAGCGCTATATTTTCAATCGCGCATTAATTATTAACATGTTAACTATAACACGTGTTCTAACATCCTCTCCCCCCCCTAGCCCCTCCCCTACCCCGTCCTCCGTGAGATCTCCGTCCTAAAAAACCTCTCCGTTCAATCATCCCCGAACATATCACTACTCAGATCCCTGCAGTTCTTTAATGATGATCTTTATAGGATTTATGATTATGTTAGTATTACGTTGGATGATAAATTGAAGATTGCGAAAGGTGAGAAAGTCTCAGTCTCTTCGTTTCGTGATTTCCAAAATTCTAACACGCTCGCTTTGCTCCCAGATTCAAAATCAATCCCCTTCGATCCACCAACACGTAAACGCCTAACTCTTCAACTCCTCTCCGGTCTAGAATGTCTCCACCGCTCCGGTATCGTTCACAGGAACATCAAGCCGAAGCATTTATTGTTGGATTATACGGTTAAGAGTGAACCGGTTTTGAAGATTAGTGATTTCGCATTGACGAGGACTACTTGTTATCCGAAGAGGTGAGAACATTTATTATATTGTAAACGCTTTGCCCATCGTCTAACACATCATCGCTTCGCTCCTCTGCACGCAGAGACTTCACACCCGACCAAGTAACGATATGGTACCGCTGCCCTGAAATATTAATGGGAGACCGAGAATACGGCACCCAAGTCGACGTCTGGTCCGCCGGCTGCGTCTTCGGAGAGATGGCACGAGGAGAAGCTATGTTCAGAGGCGCGAGTGAGATAGGTGAGGAACTGCGAGGAGCGAAGCGACGAGCTGGGAATGCGTTAAAATCCGCGAGTTGCGATACTAGAAGCACTTTATACTAGCGAGGAGCGGAGCGACGAGGACTTCGACTTGATTTCGTTCAACTCGTCCCTTCGCTCCTCGCTGGGAATGCGTTAATCGGCTCGCTTCGCTCGCCGCTCATCACGATACTAGAAGCACTTTATACTAACTCGTCGCTTCGCTCGTCGCAGGCATGCTTTTCAAGATTTTCAAGTGTTTGGGGACGCCGTCGGCGAAGAGTTGGAGGAAGTTTAATAAGCTTTCGAATTATAATCCGGATGTGCTGCCGGATTTTCCGGGGGGGGTGTTGAACGGAATGTTGGGTGATGTGGAGGAGGGGGCGAAGGATTTGTTGGCGAGCATGCTGCAGGTGAGACGAAGCGGGACGAGATGAGAGGCGAAGTGAAGCGAATGACGTCTATATTCACATCTAACACGCCCCCACCACAGTGTGATCCTGAAAGTCGGATCTCCGCCGTCGACGCTCTTCAACACCCTTACTTCTCCGACCCCAGCTCCTCCTCAAGCTCCACCTCAAGCTCCACCACCTCCACCTCCCCCCCACTCAAATCCCTCAACCCCAACATAACCCTCTACAAAACCCTCCGCTCATCCGAAATCCTCCTCCAAAAAGTAATCCTCTCCCCAAAAACCACGCATGTACACCCCAAGCACAGAGCCATTTTGGCTGACTGGCTTATAGAAATTATTCAGGTCTTCGACATGTCGAATAGGACGGCGTTTTTGGCGTTGGGGTTTCTCGATAAGGTGAGCCACGAGAAGCGGCGAGCGAAGCGAGCCGAGGAAGACGCCTGAGTGAGGAGCGAAGCGACGAGTTAGTTTAAATGTTCATAATACGAGAAGCGAGAGCGACTCATCCTCGTCGATTCGCTCCTCGTTGTCGTCGTTCGCTCCTCGGCTCGCCGCTCCTCGTCCCGCCACGTTTTAAATACATCGTTACACCATAATCCTAATAGCTCGCGTTTGCTCGCTCACAGTTCTTCGTCGATGGCAACGCAGTGGACAAGAAGAAACTCCAACTAATCGGCGCAACCTGCCTCCTCATCGCCTCCAAATGCGAAGACGTCGCCTACATCGGCACCAAGGACCTCGCCTTCTGCGGAGACAACACTTACAAGGAGCACCACCTGGTGAAGATGGAGAGGAAGATATTGAACACGCTGGATTTTGAGATTAGTATTCCGACTGTTTTCGATTTTGTGCAGTGTCAAAAGGAGTACATGGAGGAGATGAAGGGAAAGGAGGGGAAGATTAGGTACGATGAGAGGAGTAGGCGTGGGGGGATGACGTTTTTTTAATTATTCTAACACAATCATGCACGCACAGCCACCTCGCGGACTTCATCAGCGAAATCGCACTGCAGAGCTCCCTCCACCTGTCGTACCCCATGTCCCTCATCGGCACGTGCGTCTCCTCCCTCTCCCTCCTCCTCCACGGCGAATCCGCCTTCCCCCCTTCCCTCGAAACCGTCTCCGAGTACACGTTCGAGGAGCTTCGAGAGTGCATGGGAAAGCTCTGGACAGAATGCATTCGGCTTCAGCACCAAGAGGAGCTCATCGTCATCAAGAAAAAGTACAGCGTGGAAGAGAAGGCGCACGTAGGAGGGTACGTTCTCAACAGCATTCACTGGACCTTCGACGACGAGAAGAACAAGGTCGAGGCAGCAGCTGCGGCAGAAAATGACAAAGAATAGAATATAATCACTTCCATAAACATTTGCTCTCAATTTTAGTTAGTTAATTAACCTTGAGCCACTACCACTCTCTCTCTCTCTCTCTCCCCCCCCCCCCCCCTCCCCGCTTTACACTTGCGCGGCTTTGCCAGACATTGGATTCGCCACCATTTCGACTTCGTCAGTAAGACCTATTGTCGATGACTTCTTGATGATTCTAACAGGTTGCTGTTTAGCCTCGGCCCCCGCCAATATCTTCTGGCAGAACTCGAAAATATTTCCCTTCGTGATGTCCTCCAAGCCTTCAAGTTCACTAATTGACTTCCCGGTGTGCTCTGCAAGGTCCGCATTGACGCGTTCCAGCAAGGCGCGATACTCGCCGAAGACGAGCTACAGGTCGCTCTCCTCTTCGCCTCCGATCTCTTTCCCCTTCGATTCTTTCTCGGCCTTCTCGAGCTCCTTCTTCAGAGCTAGGACAACCTGCGATCTGAAGAAGGGCGGTTCAGCGGCGACCTGATCATTCCATTTCCCTCCCACCATCACGAGCGAGACGAGGATGCCGTCGAAGTCCGCCTCCGCTATTTTGCATTCTCCAGCGGGTTGGAGGAACTTGCATATTATGCCGATGTCTAAATAATGAGCAGTCGAAATTGTTGTAGGTGTTGAGCATGACTCTAACGTCTCCTCACTTCCCTGAGCAGGCCACCCACGAGATGACCCCCTCACTGTCCAAGGTTGGACTGTTGTTGGACTCGTCTCTCATCCTAACACTCGTACCATCTTAGAGCTGACCGGTAGGGAACACATTGCCACTCCCCAGCCCACACTCCACCGTCCCCGCCCCCCTAGCAAAGAGCAGTGCCCCTAGGGCAACCAGCCCCCCCCCAAGAAGTCCTCATGAAAAACAATGCAGGTCAAGCATGCGGAACAAGCCTGCGCAATGTGTTAGAGCTCCTCAATTACGTGATTTTTCACGGCAAAAAAGTCATTAATGGTAGTAATATGGGTGTGGTTATTGCTATGCGAATTCTTCTGCAATTCTACGCACTTTGTAGCTCGTTTCAGCTGTCGCAAGAATATGTTCAGAGTATTGGGAAATGGCCGAAATTATTGCAAATTCAGGAGAAACAGTTGAAAACGCACGCAGCCTACGAAATTCGCGTAATCTCCCGCCTATATACATATCGCTCGTGCTCAAATTCCAGCGTTATCTAACGAATACCCACGTCTTCTGTATCCCCACACATGACTTCTCGCAAAGCTATCTTCTACATCCTCTCCACATCAACCACAACTCGAAACGAAAACTGAGGTCGCTCCCCCCAAACAAAATAAAATAAAACCATCCCCATCCCTCAATTTTATTTAAAACGGCCCCATTGTTTCCCCCTCCTCCCACACTCTATTACTCTCTAACCACATCCCCCCCCCCCCCACTCAATCCCACTAAAGCATCCCCATAACCTCCCCAAACCTCGCCTGGCACTCCGGCGTCCAACTCTCCTTCTCCAAACTCTTGGTTCCCTTTTTAACCTGCATTCCCGTCATGGCGAACTTGGACTTGTCTATGCTTTCCTTGTCGGTTTTGGAGCGTTCTTCCATGGCGGAGAGGGCCGCGAGGGCTTGCTCGGTAGTCTGAGAGGGTGGGGAGCGGAGAGAGCAGGTGTTAGTTTACGGTAATAGTAATAGTAATTGTAAATGAAGTAGATGTAGCAAAACGTGACACGATATGTTCGCAAGTTATTTGCTCCCCCTTGTATCACAAACATCGCTCGTCGCTTCGCTTCGCTCCTCCTCCCTCTCCCCCCCTCCCCCTCAATGGACGACAGTACATTAATCTCGTGGCCGTTCCGCGCTGAACATCCAGCCAGGCTCCGGGTTATTTCTTCAATAGCGTCACCAAAACCACTTATTTTCGGGCGATACGATCTAGAATCTAGCAGCATATTATTCCTGAGAACTCTCGCGCTCGCTTTCGCAGCCTCTCCTCCGACGCCCCCCCCAAATGCTCACCTTGCACGAATCCAGCAAGAAAATAGGATCGTTAGGATCCTTATCCCCGTCAATCCCAAACTTAGCAGGGTTCCCATCCCAGTTGCATATCTCGACATTCGCACCACTCGACAAAAGATGTCCGGAAACCTCACCATAATCATAACTAATAGCCATGTGTAGAGGAGTCTGTCGACGACACGTATGAAAGGTTGGGATTAATTTGTTAGAAATGCGATGGCGATTTATAGTGATGATCGCTCCCGCGTGTGTCAGCTACTGCCTTGTAACTCTCTATTTCCGTCCAATTAAATAATTTGTACTCCCATCTCTCGTCGCTTAAATTGCTCCTCTCCTCTCTCGCGGCTCACCTGTCCAGTCCCATTCTGCACGTTAACCTTCGCACCGTTAGCGACTAACCACTTCACTAAATCGAAGTGGCCGTTTTGAGCGGCGATGTGAATGGGGTAGTTACCGTTACCGGTGTCGACGCAGTTGGAGTGGGCGGGGGAGAGGATTATTAGGGCTAAGTCAGAGAGGAGCGAGGAGCGACGAGCAAAGCAAGCGTGTTAGTGGTGGAGATGGCGAAACTCGTCGCTTCGCTCCTCGTGGAGCCTCTTTGCTCCCGTACTTGATTCGCGTTCCAAGCTCGTCGCGTTTGACTCCTTCGACTGCGGCTCACCTACTTCGTCGACGGGCTTGGCCCAGCGGATGCAGGAGTGGACGGCTTTCCAGTCGATTCCGGCGGCGTCTGCGGCTTGCCTGTGTGGGTGTTGGGGTGTTAGAGTAGGAACGTTTTGGGGTTCGCTGATAAATGATGCGTAAATGTTTCCAATTTCTGACATCTAGATGTCCCCAACATCTAGTACCTCCCCCAACTGACTGACGTTATATGTTAATTCTCGCCTCCCGCGTTCTCACAATTCGCGAAAAGTAGTTTTACACTTACATATCCGCAGCCGCTTCCGCCTCAGCCTGTTCCTTCGTCACGCCGCCTCCAGGAACAGGAGCGGCATTTCCCCAAGACAGGAAGGTCTCCTTCGTTACATTGCCCTCAGGGTCAGCTGCCTCTTGCCACTTTGCATCGTCGAAGCGGTCGCCGGCTAGAGACTTGGCCTGGTCGAGCGTGACCTTGTCGGGTAGAGATGATGCTGATGCTCCCATGATAATTGTGTTTTGATTTTGTGAAGATCTTAGAGTGCTGAATCAGGCAGCTCATGAGCAGGTAGGATGTCGATTTTGGGAGAAAAATCATCCATTTCTCCTAAGGTTAAAGTTTATCCTCTGTAACGCATTACTCGCATTCATTTTTAGACACTGACTTTAAGATCTACATAAAGTTTTACGAGAAGTCACTCGAAGTAAATCTAACGCCTCGTTCAGTCCAACTGCCCCTCCTATTCCCTGATTATAACCGTCCGGCATAACCCAACCTAATTATGGGTCCCCCTGCTCATCCTCCGCCCCCCGGAGGGCCCGTTGACGAGGGTGGTCCCGTCCCAGAGGTCTCAGAGGTCTTTGATTACATGAAGGGATACTTGCTGTTTCAGAGTTCTACGGAGAATAGTACAACTAAAAGTAAATGGGTGAAGGTGAGACCCACGGGAGAGCCTAACTCACTGAGCCTACTCACTGAGCCTATTCCTATTATATTCGTGGCTTGTACCCATCACTGTTAGGGTATTGTTTAACACATGTAACTTCATGCAGGTACACGTTCACGCTGCTGATGACACGCTGACGATAGATGCTCGTGATGTGGAGGAGGAGGGTCAGGACTACAGCCTGTCAAGGTAAGACAAGACATATATAATATATAATAACATATATATACAAGTTAACGCAATAATGTTCTAACCCACCACACTCCACTCCTCGCCTTCGCGCCCCCCCCCCACCCACAGCTGCATCCTCCGCAAACTGTCCGCAACCGAAGAGGAGCAACAAGGCCGCAACTACATGTTCTCCGTCGAAAGCGTCATGCGAAAGACCACCCTAACCTTCGCCGCAGAGAACCAGATCGAGCTCAACAAGTGGCTCAAGTTCCTCGCCAAAGGCTGCGTTAGGACGTATATGCCGAGTGGGGATACCAAGACGGAGGTGCCGAATAGGAGGGGGAGTATTAGTAAAATGCGCATTACTACGCAGGTGAGATAAGGAAGGGGTGTAATGACGGAGACGACGGACGGAGACGACGTAGAAGACGTAAGACCACAACACTTGAAACCACAACAATTAACTAACACGGCTTGCTACGCGCGTTCACTCGCTCGCCGCTCCCCCCCCATCCCCCCACACACACCCCACCCCCCACAGCATCAACCCGACATTGTCGTGGACCCCGTCGGTGTCGGAGACGACGAGTGGAACGACAGGTACCAAAAAGCCATGCTCATGAACGAGGAGACCCTCGAGAACAGCGTCCAAAAGGGCCTCACCATATCCTCCCTCGCCGGCTCCTTCCTGAGCGCCGCTACTAACATCAGCCAGAAGATCGTGTACGAGTACGCGCTGCCTGATGAGATGCAGAGCGTTAAGAAGCTCGACCTCACAGATGACAACGGTAACAAGTCAAGCGAGGAGCTCTTTTACCACCAAGGAATGCTCTTCAGGCTAAGCCAGCAGCCCGTACAGGAGCACGACATCGACCCGTCCGACGAACGCCGCAGGACCCTCGCTGTGGGAGACACCATACAGCATAAGGTGGCGGGACATGAACTCAGGTGTATCCGATGGGCGCAGCAGGCGGCTACGGCGGTGTTCAGGTCTCAGATGGAGATGACCAATGGAACACCGTACCCTGTCTGCACCCCCATGTCGTGCATCACGGATATTAGCGGCTTCCGCTTTTTCATTCTAGCTGTCCCTCCGGTGGACGATGAGATGACCCTAAGCTACGGCAGGTGAGGCACTGCGAGAAGCGAAGCGACGAGCTGACAACGCATGATTATTCATTCTAGCGAGGAGCTAAGTGACCGTTCCTCATAACGCTTCATAACGCATGGGCATTCATATTCATTCTAACTCCCCCCTCCCCTCCTCGCTACGCTCGTCGTCACAGGCTTAGCCCCGTGAGCCCGTTCGTCATGAACGACGAGGAGCTCAGGGAGCAGCTGAAGCTCATCTGCAGAATGATGAACTTGAAGGTTCACGAGATTGACGTGGGCAACGGGGAGACGGAGAGGATCCCGGCGGGCTGCGACTTCCAGGCGCACAACTGCGCAGACAACAGGGGCTACTTGATGAACCTGGGCAAGGTGAGGACTGCGAGAAGCGAACGACGACAGCGATATACAGCTCTCCCTCATCGGATGTATCGCACGCTCCTCGCATTCGCATTAAGAACACTCTAAACTAACTCGTCGCTTCGCTCCTCGCCAGGCCGCGCCTCCTGACCTGCCTCTTCCCGAGACCAACCAGATCTTGACTAACCAGCTTCGCCCGGAGTTCATCCAGGGCTACAATAAGCCGCTGAGTTCAGACTCGTTCCGCGTCGAGATCCAGCACATGGACGACAGCATCCACAATGACGAGGAGTGCGTTGACGCCTCCGTCCACCTGAGGACACACACCATCCCCCAGTTCGTCGCCGCCCTCGACGCCCTCGCCATCACGCCTAACGACTCCGCCAGCTTCACCAAGGCGATGCACCAGCGAGGAATCAACATGAGGTACTTGGGCTACATCTACGACATGACATCGCTGCCGCACATCAAGAGCTTGGTTTTGGCCGAGGCGGCCGCGCGCACGGCTAAGCATGTGCTGAACCAGGCCGCCCGAAGCCTCAGCAGGAAGGCCAAGGTTGAGGTGAGAAGAAGCGAAGAAGCGAAGAAGCTATATACAAGATGACGCAATGCAACAACGAAATATTCTAACCCACCCCAATCTCCCCCCCCCCCCTCCCCCTGCGCACAGATGCACCAAGCCAAGGAGAGGGGAAAGAGCAGAGACGAGAACTTCCTGGAACACAACGAGAAGCTCCGCAACTCCCTCTCCACGAGGCTCATCGACTTCCTCAACCTCATCCTGGGAATGTCCGACGAGAGCGACGCCTTCTGGGAGCGCATGATGCTGCCGCTGCTCGACAGCAAGTACAGCTTGAACTTGGAGCTGCCCAAGAGGTGCGAAGTTGCGAGGAGCGAAGCGTCGAGCTGGGAATACGATAATTGCGCGAGCGTGAGGAGCTAAGCACTAGCATAAGAACACTCTAAACTAACTCGTCGCTTCGCTCGTCGCAGGCGCTACGTCGCCGTCCACATGCCGCAGCTGCTGCACTCCATCTCTTTCCACTGCAGCGTCACCGTGGCCGACAAGGTCGACTTCGACTTCAGCTCCAGGGACCCCATTTCTTCCCAGGACGTCAAGAGCTTCGACAGCAAGGTCAAGTGGGAGCCCAACGACCAGGTGAGAAGCTGCGAGGGTGTGTTGCTCGAGCGACGATGGTTTGCCTCTCTCGCTCCTCGCATATGAAGAACATTCAAAACTAACTCGTCGCTTCGCTCGCCGCTCTTGCAGGTCGAGGCCTTCAGCATCGCGGAGAAGGGCGAGGAATTCTTGGAAATCGGAGAGTACGCCAGGGGTCTCCAGGCGCTCAATCTCGAGCTGTCCATGCACACTGCCACCTTCGGCTTTGCTGCCGACCAGTCGAGGACCGCCTCCATCATGAACAATATCGCCTTCGCCCACTACAAGTGCGAGCAGTACAAGCAGTCAGTAGAAGTCGCCAACAAGGTCCTCAGCGCGGTGCCAGCGTCCAGCATGCTCGCGGCCGAGGCCAACAGCGTCCTAATGAAGTCCTTCTTCAAACTCAGAGGGCACGACGCCAGCGCCAAGGCCTTCAACCTGGCCAAGAAGTCGAGCACCTGGGCCGTGGGCAACTCGCACCCCTTCTTGCTTGAAATTTTGAGCTCCCTCGCGGACCTCTTCTACGAGGAGAAGGTGAGATGGGGGGTGGCTGGTGTAATTCATTCGTCGCGCAATTCGCGCAATTCTATTCTAACACAACACCCCAACCACCCCAACCACGCAGGACTACGAGAGCGCCACCATGTACTGCCAGAGGGCGCTGGCCCAGGCGAAGAAGGTGCTCGGCAGCAAGCACAGTGTTGTGGCTCACTTGAGCAGCAAGATCGGGATCTTGCTCGCGACCAGGGGAGACGCCAAGACCGC
The DNA here is from genome assembly GCA_012489335.1 of Triparma laevis f. inornata. NCBI lineage: Eukaryota > Bolidophyceae > Parmales > Triparmaceae > Triparma > Triparma laevis. The sequence continues at coordinate 1,700 of BLQM01000395.1, read as the reverse complement.
CATTGTCACTTTGAAGGGCGCCATCGACTTGTTCGAGAAGTACGCCGGAAACGAGGACATGAGCTTGAACCAGGCCGCGATGTTCTTCAGCCTGGCTGAGGTCGAGGCCCAGGGCGGCAAGATGGAGGACGCCATGCAGCTGGCCATCAAGGCGCTGAGGGTGAGGGTGCAGCTCAGGAGCAAGGGGCACCAGGACGTCATCGAGAGCTACATTCAGGTGGCGAGGATCTTCGAGAACATGGAGCATATCGAGGACGCAGTCACTAATTACGAGAAGGCTCTGAACAGGTGAGAGAATTGTGCTGGTGGAGGGAAGGCTGTATATTTACTAACACGTTGCTCCTTTCCTTTTCGCTTCGCTTCCAGTCTGAAGAAAATCAAGGGCGACGAGAAGTCCGCCAGGATGGTCCAGCTCCTCACTAGAAAGGTTCTGAGCTTGGAGGTCAGGAACCAGACATTATCTATGAAGACATTCTTGCAGACGAAGATGCTGGATCACCCCGCGCTCATCCCCGGAAGCCAGGCCTCCCACGAGCTGCAGAGCTATGTGCTGAAACTGCTTTACATTACAAGCCCCAGCGAGTACTTGAAGCAGCTGCTTGAGTACGTGTCGGCCGTGAACGGGGACGAATCGGGCCTGCCCCAGCTGCCCAGCGACCAGGGCTTTACTGGAGTGCCGCCCACCCCCGCAGCCCAGCTCGCTTGCCTGGCCAGTCTGGCCAAGGAGGCAGAGAACAACAAGGCCGCAACAGAGGACATGGCCAAGAAGAAGGAGGAGATACTGGCGCAGACGAGCGGTGGGGGCGGGGAAATGTCGGATTTGTTTTAAGAAAGAGAGTTTATGTGTGGGGGAGGGGGTGAGGGAGGGAAGGAGGGAGGGAGGGAAGGCGGGAGGGAGGGATAGAAGAAAACGAAAATATTGTTCATCAAAAGTCAATTATTTTATATTCTGTTTTTTAGAAAAGACCCTGTATGATAAACAGGATCGCTGCACAGCAATTTAGTTAGTAACGCGATGCGGTAGAGCAAGAAATCTGAAGAAAATCAATTTTACTCAAATCACTGGAACGGAAGTCGGTAATTTGGTTATTTTCAGGTTCATTTTTTGACTTATTTGGCCCTTTAAAACCCCTAAGTACGAGAGTCCAATAGTAGTTTTATTCAAAAACAAGATTAAGATCATGTTTTTTGGTTTTTATTTTTGCCTTAATGGTCTTAATTTGATCTACTAATTATAAATTAGCACTTAGGAGGACTAAATATACGAAAAGGACCAAGAATGACCTAAATGATCACATAAAACCGATTTATTTTTCAAAATCCACTCTTTCGAGAAGTAAGACTAATGATTAAATCGATCAGGAGTCCTTTTATTCCGAATATAATAAAAAACGGCTTAAAGATGATTAATTTTGATATACAGTTCTGATATAGTCGTGTTAGACCTCATATTTTTGCTTCAAAATCGGCGAAATAAATCGATAACGATCCACTCTTTCGCCCACTTGCTACTAGCATATATAAGTACATCATAATTATCTACCCGTCGTAGAACGACGTGTTATAGACCACTATATAGTATATAGTGGTTATGGTTATGGTTATGGTGGGGTTAGGGTTAGGGTTAGGGTTAGGGTTAGGGTTAGGGTTAGGGTTAGGGTTAGGGTTAGGGTTAGGGTTAGGTTAGGGTTAGGTTAGGG
>BLQM01000394.1:16394-56147 GCA_012489335.1 Triparma laevis f. inornata | reverse complement strand
GACCCGAAGCACGCACGCACGGAGAACGTGTACGAGGGGCCGACGGGGGGGAAGAGGAGGAGAGTGAGGAGCCACACACCGATCGCACAGACAGTAGGGGAGCAAGCAAATGCCAAAGGTCTTTGAGAGAGAGCAGTTACTCCACCGTCGAAGCCGAATCTAACGTAACTCATAGTATTTAGGAACCTTTGCAAACCCTAACACTAACCCTAACCCTAACCATGACCATAACCCTATCAATAAACATAACCCTAACACTTATATCTCCTAGCTTTGCTAGTACTGTATTAGAATCGGCAATCTAAATGAATTTGATGTCAACTTCGCTATTCACATTTATTCGAAAGTGCATTGATCTCGTCAAAAATCAGCGAAACATTCTTCCATCATTTTATTTATAAACTATCATCATTTATATATATCATATACCATTATATTACTTACTCACGCCTCTCCCCTCACAATCTTGAAATAACTTGAATAACATCCTCGCCAACTTGAAATGATCTACCTTCCCCTCCTTCGTCAAAATCAAAATCTACCTTAAACCCCTTCCCTAAACTCCTATCTACCTCCTCCCCTGTCCTCGGACACTTCGTTATGCAAATCAAGTCCCAGCATCCTTCATCCAGAAGCTGCTGCAAAACAGTTACCCCACCCTCAACAATAACCACGACGCCATGCTCCCTCCCCTTCAATCGCCCCAACACCTCCCTCACGTTCCTCCCCTTCCACCTCCCCTTCGTTCTCCTCGCCAAAACTCTCCACTCTCCTCCCTCCCTTTCCTCCCTAACCACGCTTTCCTCCCCATCGCCCTCTCCCCCTCCATCACCCCCATCACCTCCAATGAAGACGACAGCGCCATCCCATTTCCTCTCCAACCTCAACCCGTCCCACCTCCCCTCTAGTTCCTTCTCCCAAGTCTTCCACCCCACCAATACAACCGGCTTCAATCCCTCCCCCCCCTCCTTTCCATCCTCGTGCTCGACGAGCCTCGGGTCGTCAACCAAAATTGTCCCCGATCCCACCATTATGTAATCCGCGATTGATCGCAGAAACGAATGCGTGAACCTTAAGCTCTCCTCGCCGCTCAACATCACGTTGGCTCTCATCCTCCTCCTCTTACCCTCTCTTCCGCGATCCTCGAAGCAGAGCTTTCCGTCCTTCGTCTGCGCCCAGCTCAATAAAATGCAGGACCTTCGGCCCTTCCCCTCCTCTCCCCTCTTTTTTCTATCAACGTAATCTGAAACGTAGCTCTTCAGCTCCGACGACATTTCTAGACCCATCGGTCTTGCTAAATCCCGGCTCTGTTCCCCCCTTCCCCTCGTACATCCAACCAGCAGCACCAGCAAAAGCAGCATGATCACCTCGATCAGCATCGGCTTCATGACCCTCCTTTTTAACACTCTACTCGTCTTCTTAACCCCTCCCTTCCACTCTTTTGCCACAATGTCCACTATTCGCTCCAGTAGCTCGGCTGATACGCTCTGACGATCGGTAATTCAATTCCAATCAGTTCCAGTGCAAATCCAATTTCAAAGCTCCAATCGGATTTAAACTCTGTTCCTAAATAGACGAAGGTCCAACGTACCCTCCCTCCATCCTACCAAGCTCGTATCCCTTTTTCCCCCAAGTAAACAATACGCATGCTTTAAATGCCGCCGTAACAATCTCAAACGCACTCTTCAAACTTCCGATTGATCGCAAACGAAACCATCCTCACTATACAAGCACTAAAACTAACATCAAACGCCCCACCGCTCGTCGCTCACCATACTCAGGCTACGCTACCATTTAAAGTGGTCAATCCTTCAGTCCACAACACTCTACAGCACAGAAAAGCAGCTAATTCTGCTTACAACGCTTCACTAGCACAGCACACTTTAGCACATCATAATGTCCTCCTCCTCCGCCGCTCCCCCCACCTCCACCTCCCCCCTCCCCACCCCTCCCCCCTCATCCAACCTCAAAGAAATGATCCTCGAAAAAGAATCCGAACTCCAAACCCTAACCTCCTACCGCCTCACCTCCCTACAATCCATGCTCTCCCAAAAAACCTCCCAAATGTCCGCCATAACCCAAAAGTTCAATAAACTAAAAGAAGACTTTGAATATAATGTTACGGTTATTGGGGGGAGGGATAGGGAGTTGAGCAGGTATGAGATTTATGTTAAGCAGGTTGAGGAGAAGTTGAGGGAGAGCGTGGAGGAGATTAGGAGGGGGGAGGATGAGAAGGTACGAACGTAGCTGAGTTTATTAATTGGAAACGATGAAACATCGAAAAACCAACCGTGAAAAACAATCAATTCTAACAACTTTTTGGCCTGCTTTCTCCCCTTTGTTCGTGATTTTCGTAATAGGAGGAAGAGAAGGGTCGGTGGAAGAAGGAGATAGATTCCATAAAAGACGAAGTAAAATTCTGGAAGGGTAAATTCGACGACTCCATCCGCGACACCGACGACCGCGGCTTCCGTTTCGAACGAGAACGCGAGAACCTAACCAGAGAAATCGAGGAGGTTAGGAGGGAGAGTCAAAGGCAGAGTAGGGAGAGGGAGGAGGATATGGAGAGTCAGAGGAGGGAGGTTACGAATACGTTTGATGAGGTTTTGAGGGTTAGGGAGATGGAGGGGAGGAGGAGGGAGGAGGAGCTTAGGACAAACATCAGGGAAGGTGAGAAGCGAGGACCGCCGTACACTACGCGACGAGTATTAAGAGCATTCTAAACTAACTCGGAGACTTCGCTCCTCGTGCTTCGCTCCTCGCTCGGACGTTCGTACTCGCCACAGTCGAAGGAAGGTACGCCGAGGCCATGGGCCAGGTGGAGGCCGCCAGGGGCAGGGAGGCCGACCTCCGCGCCGGAGCCGACAGGGACAGGGCGGCTGCCGAGGAGAGCGAGAGGGCCCTCCGCCAGACGAAGTGGTCCTGCGAGGATCAGATCCGCGTCAAGGACGGCAGGGTGATGGAGCTCTCTTCGGAGTGCTCAGAGCTGAAGAAGGCCAACACCCTCATGGCGGAGGAGTACGAGAAGAAGATGAGCGACCTACTGGGATCCCTTCACGAGGTCGAGAAGGCCTTCGTCGAGCAGAGGGCGAAGCACGAGGAGCAGGCTGCCAAACAGCAGCACGCCAAGGACGAGCAGATCCGCCTGCAAAGGGAGAAGGTGAGAAACTGTGAGGAGCGAAGCGACGAGTTGAGAATGCGTTAATTCCGTTCGTTATTCGATTGCGCTAGTAGCACCAGTCTAGATATCGACGCCATTATTACTGCCCACGCAATTCTAACTCGTTAACACCAATCTTCATGCGACTCGCTACGCTTGTCGCAGCTCGAGTCCGTCAATGACGCCCTCACGAACAAGCTCTCCCAGGCGGAGTCGAGGGTCGAAACGCTGGAGGACCAGATCAATGACGACAGGGCGGACTTCGACAAGAGGCTGAAGGAGTCGCAGAGCAAGATGAGGCAGGACGCGGCGGAGCACTTGGCCAAGGTTCAGAAGGCCGAGGAGGAGGTGAGATGCATTAATTCCGTTCCTATTCGGCTGTGCTCATATTGTTTGTCCAAATGCACAAGCCCCTTTCTTCGCTTCGCAATTCTAACTCGTCGTCTCTTCGCTCCTCCACTCGTCGCAGGCCAGGGACGCCAAGGGCAGGGCCTGGACGTCCCAGACGGAGCTCTCGAACGAACAGGGCAAGACCACGGAGCTCACCAAGACGGTGAGGGAGCTCACGGTGCGCGTGGAGGAACTCAGGACCGAGCTGTCCAAGGCCGACTCTGGTGTCGAGGAGGCCCGTCGCTTGTCCAAGGACAGGCTCACCGCCATGCAGAGGGAGCACGAGCGCATGCTCGAGAAGCTGGAGGATGGAAACGCCGAGCACGTCCGGGATGCGAACGGGCAGAGGGACCGGGCGATCTCGGAGAAGAGAACCCTCGAGTCCAAGATCGAAGAACTGGAGGACGAGGTGACTCGCCTGCGAACAGACCTGCACGGGGCGAAGCTCCGCATGCGCTTCACGGAGACGACGGCCCCAGTGTCCAACGCCAACAACACCACGGAAGAGCACATCGACACCAACGCCGGAGTCTTTGCGGCCCTCGCGCAGCCCTCTCCGATGTTCTCCGACGACATGGGACCGGCCACCCCCCTCGTCCTCGACTCCATGGGCGACTCCACTGTCGGTTTCTCCAACAACAACAACAACGGAAACTTGGAGGCCGAGAACAAGAAGCTGCGGGAAATGGTGGGGGTGATGAGGCACGAAATGGAGGACCTGACGAAGCAGCTCCTGTCCTCCCCCGACAACAACCTCAACAGTGGCCCAGCTGCAGCCTCCGCCATCATGGGCAACCCCAACAACACCTCCTCTACAACCGCCGCCGCCGCCCTCGAGCAGCAGCTCGTGCACGCTCGGGAGTACGTCGTGCTGCTCCAATCCTCCGCCAACCAACCCGACTCAGAGCTCAGCCTCCTCCGCAGGCACGTGCAGGAGCTCAGCGTCACCATCGACCAGCTCCGCTCCGAGAATGACCGCCTTAACAGGTCCTCCAAATCGCTGAGATCGCAGGTGGTCGAGCTAGAGCGTCAGCTGTCCGTCGTCGACGAGGGCTTCAAAATGGGCGAGAACCCGAGCCAGGCCACGATTGCCGCAGAGAAGAAAGTAAGAGATCTGGAATCCAAGCTGAGCGAGGTGAGACAAATACTAGAAACACCCCACCTAAACTCAACCCCCAATAACTAAACTCCCCCCCCCACACAGACGCACTCCGAACTCAAGTCCATCTCCTCCGATCGAAACCGTTTGCTGGACCTCTCGAACAAGCTTCGCATGGACATGCTCAAGGCCAGCCCGAAGAAGGACGACTTCACACACTCCAACAACAACGAGTACGCGGAAGAGACCAACAACCCGGCCTCACAGCAGCTCGCCGAGCACTTACGTAGAACCGAGTCGAAGATCGCCGCCAAGTACGAGGCGAAGATCCACGACATTGAGGACAACCTGCGGACGCTGTCGCAGCACAACTCGCAGGTCAGGTCGCAGATCGACCGGTGGGGCGCCCCCACGGTCGAGGGGATGCACCTGGTCGGCTCGTCCCCTTCCAGATCAACCGGCTTGGCGTGGCAAGACGAGGACAAGAACCTGCTCGAGGCCCGCCGCGGCCTGCTCAAGGCGAAGGAGGAGGTCGCCGGAATCGGTGGAAGCTGGGGAGAGTACGGCAGCGGCGTCCCCCTCTCCACGACCCTCGGGGGCATCGGCGGCGGGGACGCTCTAGGCAGCGCGTACACCCGACCTCCCATGCTCCGATCCGGAGCGGGACACATCAGCGGCACCATGACAGATTCTCAGAGAGACGTGAAGGAGAGGTGAGCATCAGCGACGAGTGAAGCGACGAGCGAAGCGACAAGTTAATTACGGCCGTAGTTGAGCCGAGGAGCGAAGTGACGAGCATTAAGAACATACTAAACTAAACTAACTCGTCGCATCGCTCGCCGCAGGCTCGCTCGGAGCCAGCGACGGCGCGTTGAGCTCCTCGGGGAAAGACGAAAGGTCAGAAATTACAACTTCAAGGACAGTGACGAGGACTAAAATAAAACACCCCACAAAAATAGAAAACTAAAAACACACGAAATTCAAATTCAAAATGACTCTCTTATTTCCCACTCTCCCTTCCTTTTTTTCTTTCTTTTTTCTCTTAACTCCCCCATCTCCCCCATAACAATCAATCAATCAATACCTCACTAGCTTCCCCCTTCCTCCTACTTAAGCGACGACGCCGCCCCTCCTCTTGTTCTCGCTTTCGAGGCTCTCCCCCATCCTCTTCTCCGCATCTCCTTCAGGATCGATCTGATCGAACTTGGTCAGATCGAGACTCAAGGTCTTGCTGCTTCCGACTCCAACGTCCCTGCAGACTCCGATCAGACTCTCACTGAGCTCGTAGAACATGTCCTTCAGACTGATGACGATGCACTGGAAGTCTCCGCTCCTCTGCCTGATGTAGTTGCAGACCTTCAGCACGTTCACGTTGTCAAGCGCGGCGTCGACCTCGTCCATGACGAAGAACGGAGCGGGCTTGAAGCTGTGAATCGCGAACAGCAAAGCCAAGGCAGCAACGGTCTTCTCTCCACCACTCAAGTGCTCCATGTCGCGGAACCTCTTCATGGGGGGCATGGCGTTGTACTTCAATCCTCCCAAGTACGGTTCGTCAGAATCGTCCAAGCTCAAGTACGCGTTTCCTCCCAGAGGGTGCTTGCTGCTCTTCGTCAGGTCCCTGTAGATGGTCTTCAAGGCCGTGTCAATACTTCCGAAAGCCTTATTGAAGGTTTTGGCTCGGAGGTTCTTGATTTTGTTGAACTCGGCGACGCACTCCCTGGCCTTGATCTTGCACTCTTCGAAGCTGCGACGAGCGTAGCGAGTCGCAAGAAGATTGACGTTGCGTAATTAGCCGAGTTAGAATTGCGTAGCGGTGATAGTGCGGAGACCAGCTACAAGCAGCTACAAGCAGGCTACTAGCAGCTCGTCGCTGGGCTTCGTCCTCGCAGCTTCTCACCTCTTTCCGCTCTCCTTCAGCCTCTCTCCAGTGGCCTCGTAAGCGTCGTTGGCCTTCATGTTGGGGGCCATGGCCTCGATGTCGGCGTGGATCTTGGCGAGCTTCTGCTCGAAGACGCTCCTGATTTTCTTCTCGTCGCGATCGGAGTTCAACCTCGCCTTCAATTCGGCCTTCAAGCTGCCGAAGTCAATGCTAGCGGCGGCGCGCTTGTCCTTCTTGACCTTCCTGTCGTCGCTCTGAGAGAAGTGGGTGCTGTCCGTCACCGCGGAGTTCTGGCTCGTGCCCTGGCTCTGGCTGTCGTTCTGGCTGCTACTCTGGGTGGTGTCGTCCTCGTCGTTCTCGTCGACGTCTCCCCTTCCTCCTTTCTTCTTCGTGGGCAAGGTGACCTCCTCAACCCTCGCCTTCTGGAGGATCTCGTGGAGCTCTCCCCTCAACCTTTCCAGCTCTCCGTCCTCGCTGTTCATGCTCTTGGAGATCTGCATCCTCTCGCTCTGCGCGTCGGCGAAGACCTTCTGCGCGTCCTTGACGACCTTCTCGTTGCTGTTCTCGGTCTTGCTGACCTCGGCGAGCTCGAGCTCGCTCTGGGCGAGCTCGGCCTTGGCGGCCGCGATCTTGTCAGTGACGGTGGACTCCTTCTTGGTGGCGGCGGAGAGCTTGTCCTTGCTGGCCTTGAGCCTCGCCTCGATGTTGGCGACGGGACCGACAAAGTCCCTCCCGTCCTCGTAGGTGAGCTGGGCCTCGAGCTTTGCGCGGTGTTGGCGGAGCTGGGCTTTCTTCTCGACGAACTCCTCGCGGGCCCTTCCGACGGCGACGTCGTAGGCGCGGAGGTCGTTCAGGCCGGTCTGCAAGCGACGAGCGTAGGGAGTCGAAGTTTTAAGTTAACGAGTTAAAATTACGTAGCGAATGAAGGCGACTTGAGCGTTTACACTAACGCTAGTAGGGTGGGTGAATTACGAACGTAATTGTCGCATTCCCGGCGAGGAGCGAAGCGACGAGTTCAAGACAACGCGTTTTCTAGTTTACGAGGAGCGAAGCAACAAGTTCGTATACAACGCTTTACTCGTCGCTTCGCTCCTCATGGAGACTCATTACGAACGTAATTGTCGCATTCCCAGCTCGTCGCTTCGCTCCTCGCGACTTCATACCTTCTCGCGGAAGGGCTGGAGGACGACGTCCTCGGCCTCCTTCACAACAGTACGGGCCTTCTCCACCTCAGTGAAGCAGCCGGTGACGACCCTCTCGGCGTCGTTCAAGTCCTTCTGGACCTTCTTGGCCTGCTGGGTGCTGGCCTTCAGCAAAGCCTCCTGCTCCTTGAGCTTCGTCTCAATGAAGGTGCGGTCGCTCTTGGTGTACTGCTCCCTGTTCTTGAGGTTTCCGACGGTGGCGCGGAGCTCGTCGGCGAGCTGCGCGACGTTGTTCTGCGCGGCGGTGCTGACTCCGGTGGAAGTCTTGGGGGCCTTGGAGGTCTTGGCGCGGTCAGCCTCGAGCTGCGACGAGCGAAGCGAAGAGCGAAGCGACGAGTTAGTATATGATGTTCATTCTTTAATACTCGTCGCTTCGCTCCTCGCACTCGCGATAGTATCGTATTCACAACTCGTCGCTTCGCTCCTCGCGACTTCGTACCTTCTCCTTCCTCTGCTTCAACGCGGTGATCTCCTTCTCGTCCCACCTTCCGGCGGCCTTGGACGACTCGTTGGTGAGACCTCCAGTCATGGTACCGGCTTTGGAAATGACTCCTCCACTAATAGTAACGGCCTTGACGCGGTTATCAGCCTTTCCGTCCTTTCCAAAGCACAGCTCCCTCGCGGCGTCGAGGTCGTCGCAGACGACCGTGTTCCCCACAGCGTACAAAACCGCCTTCTTCACGCTGCGACGAGCGAAGCGGGGAGCATTAACGAGGTGTGGAGCGAAGCGACGAGTTAGTATAAAGTGCTTACTATAGCGAGGAGCGAGAGCGATATATTAGCTCGTCGCTTCGCTCCTCGCTGGGCTTCGTCCTCGTAGCTTCTCACCTCTCCTCGCACTGAATAACGTCGGCAGCCAACCTGTACCTTCCGTCGGCCTCGAGCGCCCTCAACCTCTCGCTAGTGTAAGGCGCGGGAACCTTCAAAGAATCGAGGGGGAGGAACGTGGCGGTTCCGACCCTCTGCTCCCTCAGGTACTGGATACACTCGAAACCGGTGCTCTTGGTGTCGACGACGATGGCGTCCATGTTGGATCCGGCGGCGACGGTGACGGCCATGTTGAACCTCCTCTGAGTGGGCTTGCAGAGGTCGACGAGCTTTCCCTGCACGCCGGGGTAGTGGCGCTTTAAGGCTTCGATGGCGGCGTTGAGCTGCGACGAGCATTAGCGAGGCGAGGGCGAAGCCCGAGGAGCGAAGTGACTAGTTAGTTTAGAATGCTCTTAATGATCGCCACTTCACTCCTCGCAGTAACTCGCGGAATCAACAGCTTCTCACCTTCTCCTCCTCTTTGCTCCTCCTCTTGTCGTCACGGGCCTCCCTGAGCTTTCCCTCGACCTCGACGATCTCCTTCTCGATGCTCTCCCTGGCCTCTCCGCTCTTCTTAACGTGGCCCTCGACCTTCTTCAAATCTCCCTCGGCCTTCTTCAGCTCTCCTTCGATGGTGGAGAGGGTGGAGGTGAGGTTGGAGGAGCGCTCCTTCAACTCCGAGACGCTCTTCGTGGCGTCTTCCTCCCTTCCCTTGACCTCCTTGAGGTCCCCCTCGAGGCCGGCGGCCTTGGCGCGGGCGGTCTCGAGAGCGCGGACCTCCTTCGCGAGGACAATCCTGGCGGGGGCGGACTTGACGCCGGCCTCCTCTCTGATCTTCTCGTACTCGGCCTCCTGCGAGGACGAACGTCGGAGGAGCGAAGCGACGGGTTAGTGTAATGTGCTTACTATGGCGAGGCGCACGTACAGGGCCTCGTCCTCGCAGCAACTCGCGGAATTAACGCACCTGCTCGGGGGTGAGGGTCTCGGTGAGGCCGATGCCCTGGGTCTTGATGGCCTCGTACTCCTTCTCAAGCTTCTTCTCCGCGGAAGTCAAACCGTCGATGTCGGTGGTGAGCTCGGCGAGGACTTCGTCGTGGGCTCCGGCGTCGGCCTTGAGGGTCTTGAGGGACTCCTCGTCCTACGACGAGTGTAGCGAGTCGCGTGAAAGTTGGCGAACATTTGTTAGAAATGCGTGGCGATGGTAGTTATGTTGCTTCTGCGTTTAAAGCTACTAACGCAGACGTATTACGAGCGTAAATATCGTAATCTCGCAGTTTCTCACCTTGGCGACCTGGGCGTTGAGCGCCTTGACCTCCTCCTGGGTCTTGATGGTGTTGGGCTGCATCTTGTCGAGGGCTCCGGCGAGGGTGACGCGGTTCTTCTCGACGGCGGTCTGGTTGCGGCGGGCGGCGGTGGAGACCTTCTTGGCCTCCTTGAGCTTCTTCTCGGCCTCCTTCTCGGTGGCCTCGGCCTTCTTAAGCTCAACGTTGAGCTCTCCAGTAGCCTCCTCCCTCTCCCCAATCTCATTATCAATGTGGAAGATCTGCCACAAGTAGAACTCGGTCTGGAGGGTGGAGCGCTCGGAGAGCTTGGAGTCGAAGCGCTCGGCCTCGTCCTTCTGCTCCTTGTACTGCTTGCGCTCGGAGCGGTAGCCCTTTTGCTTGTTGAAGGCGAAGATGGTGGCGGCCTCGGCATCCTACACGAGCGAAGCGAGCGTTAGAGGAGGACATTTAGTTGATGAAATTGTGGCGGGGTGTGGTTGGTGTGTGCTCTCAGTCGCATTATTGCTGCCGCTTTGCCGGTCTGGGGTCTCTGCATGACGCTCCTCTTACGGGGTTGCCCGAGGGAGTCGTTTTGATCAGATAACGTATACGATTTTTGAATATGTCATCATCGAGCACTCTCAAAAAAAATCCCCCGCATCCCCTTCTCACCTCCTTCTCCTTCTTCAACTTCTCGTACTCCGCCTTGTAATCTCCACTCCCACTAATGTTCTCCAGCATCTCCACCAACTGCCCCGGAGTCTTCCTCGCAATCCCCTCCACATCTCCCTGGAACACTAAGAAATTCCTCGCTTTAACGAGCACGTTGATATCGGAGAGAGAGTTCTCGTAGGATTCTTTAGAGACTTTCTTCTTGTTAACCTTGTACTCGCTAGTTCCTTTAGGTGTAACAGTTCTAGTGAACCGAGTTTCCTTAGCACCTTCCTCAAAACTCTCACCGTATACGAGAGTAACTGATGCGGATAGTTTAGTAGGATCGCTAGGCTTCTGAGAGGGAGGGCGGAAGATTAATTCTTGGAGTTTTTGGGAGCGGAGGTCCTTCTGGTTTACGCCTAAAACGAAGGAGAGAGCGTCCATTAGGTTACTCTTTCCGGAGCCATTGGGGCCAACGACGCAAGTGAAGTCTTTGAAGGGACCGATTGTTTGGGAACCGGAGTAACTTTTGAAGTTCTCGATTTCGAGGTGTTTGACGGGCATGGTTCTGTGTCGGGGGGCGGGGGGAGGTAGAGAGTTAGATGAGATTGGGAGGGGAAGTCGATGGAGGGAAAAACAAACAATCTCAAAATAAATCCCATTCCCGACCTTCCCCCATAACATCGAACCGTTCTCCCTCCTATTTACCCACAACAACGTCCTCTCAATCAAACCTCGATGGTTTCGGATACATATTACTATCAGAAAAGACGTAAAAAGTTCAAATCCCCGCCCCGGAGGCAAAATATCACCTCCTCCCATTTCTCCCCCACACGACCTTTTCGGGAATATTCGAAGGTCGCGGAGGGTGTGAACGTTGTACGTAAAGGGAGGGGGGGGTGAATGAGGACTTACGTTGCGAGATCGAAAAAATGGAATTTGACTGCAATGGATTTTGAGGGGTTATCCCACCACAAATTGGATGTGTGGTTTTGAGAGGTTGAAAATGACGCTTAGACATTTTCGTCATCACTTTCCGCGTTTATATATTCAAGGTCGTACGTGAGAACATAAAAATCTTGATTTAACGTAACTCAAATAAAAATTGAAGGAAAAATGAACGAAATCCCTCAACAGTCTCCCCTCCCTTTTTTTCTGACGCCTTCATAAACACGTCGCTCAGCTCCTCGCTAGTTCAGAATGTTCTTAATGCGAGGAGCGTATAATTGGCGGGTTCTAAGCTCATAGCTTCTCGCCTCTCAGCGCTTCGCTTTCTCGACGCTCCCATGAATCAAATAACGTACTTGTAGCCTCCCCCCGTCCAAAAAAAATAAGAACACGTTCAATTTCTTACTTTAAATTTCCCGGGGTCTTAAGTTTTTCTTTGATTACTAAGATGTTGTTCTACGTGTCTTTTCTAGTACCCAAACATGATACTATATTACTTCTCTGAAGGTGGAAAAGGTAACATTTCAACTCCTGATTGTGACGTTAAAGGGTTGGATACTTCTTCGGAGGTTAGAGGGGGGGAGGAGGCTTCTGAGGTTTACTTCTTTGAGAGGCGCTCTTTGAAGGTTGGGATTTTATTCTGGGAGGTGGTTTGGGGGGGTCGCTGTCTTTGTTGTTGTCTTGGTCTTGGTCTGGGACAGTCGAGGTCTTGACGTCATCATCGCTCGTCGTGAGATCGATCAACTTCAGGATCAAACCCTTCAACTCCTCGTTCTCCTTCTCCATTTTCTTGAAGCCCTCGTTCATTGCCGTTTTGAGGCTTGCGTTTTCGGCTTTTAAGTAGGAGATTTTGGCGTTGGTTTTGGAACTTTCGGAGGAGGTTATGGCGTTGACCCGGCGGACGATGTCGAGGACGCGGCCGGACCAGTCAGTTGACGAGGAGTTGAACTTGAGGTCAAGGTCAACTTCGGTGGAGTTGCGTTCGCCTAGGATGGTGGCGAGGATTGAGTAGGGGAGGAACCACATTAGGAGGAAGAGGATCGTGCCCGCGAGGAGTAACGGAGAGAAGAGGATTCGGGCGAAAAGCAGGCATTTGTTCTGCTTGTTGGAAGCGTCCTCACTGTTGTCAAGGCCGTAGAGATTGGTGAAAAAATATTTCCATTCACTCTTCGTTTCGGAGTAAGAGTTGTCTTTTAAGTGATTTAATGATAGTGATGCACCAGGCCAAAGGGAGAAACCATAGGAAGAAAAGGGCAATCGCAAGTCCAAGGAGAAGAAGGGAGAAGAGGGCTCGCAGTCCCAACGCCACTTTGTGCTTTCCATTCGACCAAGCGTGATCTTCGTCGAAGCCATACAGAATATTTAGCCGTTCTTTCCATTTTCTATAATGACCAAGTAACCTCTCATTCCAAACCTCAAGGTCCTGCAAAAGCCATTTGAACGTAGTGGTGAGCTCCGCGACCAACTCGAATCGGTTGCGCCAAAAAAGCTCCGTCGATGTGACGAGGACGACGTCGTAAGAGTCAGAAACAATGGCTATGAGGGCGTTCAACAGGATGATGACGACGAGGAACGAGTAGCAGAGGAAGAGGCTCTCGGCCCAGATGCCGGGGAAGACTGACGACTCGAAGGTCCCCAAGATCATCAAGTAGAGAGACCATGCTGTGCCGCCGATCGAGGAGAAGTCGATTTCATCTCCCTCGCCTTCTTTTTTCCCGGCTATCACCAAAAAGAAGGCGTGCCCGAACATGACGAGGATGATGACTAGCACCGACATGAACGAGAAGAGGTCTGTTGGGGTTGAGCTTGCGAGTTAGAGAATGGAGAGCGAACGTAAACATCATATTCAAGCTCACCTCTGAAGATCGTGCTGAGCATGAGGACGAAGGTCGCGATGGGTTGTGAGAACGCCTTCGCGAAGCCCAGCACCTTCATCCACACGAACATGGCGGTGACGCTCGCGAAGTGCTCGTACTCGGGTCCCGGGCCGACTCTGGAGAAGTACTCGAGGAGGACGATGGCCCTGCCGGAGGCCACTAGGTCGATGTAGTTCCAGAAGTCCTTGTACCAGTTCTTCTGCAGCCCGAGTTGGTATATTGCGTGGAACTGGGCGATCTTGCGGAGAAGGAAGTAGAGCGCTAGAGAAAAGCAGGCAATCGTCATGTCTCGGATCACGATGTCGTCCCATTGGCCGGTCGCTTTGGTGGAAAACTTGAACTTGACGGAGAGCCACGTGAAGATCGCGGTGAAGACCACGTACAGGAAGACATCGAAGTAGTAGATGTATATGATGTCAGAGCGCATGTAGGAGTTGAGGAGGGCTCTGAAGGTCTTGGTGGCGGTAAGCTTCTGGAGCTTGGACATCGGGACGCCGGTGAGGAGCTAGGGGAGGAGGTTCTGCCGTTCTGAGTGGTTGTCTGTGACGAACTTTTGATTGGATTTTTTGAGGTTGGCAGTGAGGGTTTTGCTGGCCTCGTCGGTCTTGGAGTTGACCTGCGTTAGGACCGTCCAGGTCGCTTCGAAGAGGAGCTGAAGCTCGAGTACGAAGTAGCCAGGGTCGGGGTTGTTGTGGTGGTGGATCTGGAGGAATTGCTGCCAAGCGAAGAGGTCGAGGGTGTTATCTTGCTTGCCGAAGTTTTCGACTGCCGACTGGAGACCCTTGACGTTGCTCTCGCGGAAGGCCGCCATCATGGTCTCATGGAGGGCGTCGTCGCGGCCGAGGCTGTGGGGAGGGGGGATGTGAAGAGTGAGAATTTTGTTTGGAAGAAGGGGTGTTTGAAGTCTTGTTCATCGAATCTTACCTGCGGTCTCCGATTATTCCTTCGAAAAGTCTGGAGTTAGAGATGTAGTCGATTATGAGTTTCTCGTTGACGTCTTTTGTCTCTGATGCAGCAGGGTCGGATTTAGCGAGGAGAACGAGAGCTTCTGGTGACGAGCCGTACTGGCAGTAGTACGAGACAGGATTCCTCTTGCTTTCGGCGTTTTCGTTCTTCAATCCCTCGGGGTGCGCCTCGACGAGCACCTCTAGCCCTTCAGGCGAGGCCTTTTCGTTCTGGCAGTAGAACGAGAGAGAATTCCTTTGTGAATTCCTTTGTTGTCTGTTGACCTCCTAAAAGGAGTAAATATACGAGCGTATTAATTAATGAGTTAGAAGACAGAATTACGCTTGTTGACGTTTATTTCAGGCTCACCTTTGCAGCCTCAGGATTCTCCTCTAGGATCTTCTTAATTTCTTCCAGTTTTCCGTCAAATTGGCACAACCTCATCAAGAGTGTTAAACTCGTCAAGTAATTGATGATTTTCGACTGATCCTTTAATGCGGCAAGCTACGCAAAAAGAAGGGAAGATGTGTTATTGTTGTGTTAGAATGGACGGTTCTTTTGAGGAATTCGTTTTCTCTCGTCGGCGTCATGTTGTGTGTTGTTCTCACCCCGTACAGTTTTGATCGGAATTTGTAAGCCATCCAAAATTGGTACCCACCTTTTTCCGGACTTAAATTTCTCCTTTAATTTGGTTCCATTCAACTTATCAATAGCGTTCTGGACGACCCTCGCACTCGCCATTTTAACGACTCCCCAGCCTTTACTCTTCTGAACCCATCTCTTTTCTCCTCCCTTCTCGGGTTTGTGGTACCGAACTTCAGCGAGTTTGACGTCACCTCAGGGGCAAAAGAGTTCTCTCAACTCTTCATCCGTAACTTCGTCCGCGAGGTTACAGACGTAAAGCTGGGGGGTGGATTCTTCTAACCCAATGACCTGAATATCTCTCCCCATCAAACGGCTTCCTCTCGACTTATCAACAACGTTCTAGGCGCCCCTCGCCATTTGAACGATTCCCCAACCTTTACCCCGAACTTTCGCGAGTTCAATGTCACCCCAGGAGCCAAAGTGTTCTTTTAAATTTTCATTGGTAACTTTGACATTGAGATTATAGGCATAAAGTTGGGGGTTGGGTACTTCCACTTCTGAGCCCTTAGAGTTAGCTCCGCCCTTGTCATCAATCGTAGGGTTCGTAACCTTGGACATTTTGACTTGCGTGTTATTGCTGGTTTTCCCCTTCTTCTTGGTATCGAGATCACGCAACGACTCTGCACGAGGAGGGTGAGAATCGCGAGGGCTTGAAATTCTTATGTATACACTTACTTGAGGACGCATTTCTGTTTTCCTGTGTCCCTGTGGAGGCAGTCCTAGGATTCACGTTCTTCTTTTGACCTTTCACCCTCCCTGAACTCTTCATTTGGGCATCAGACATACTCAATCAACCTTTCCTACCCCTTCCCCCCAAAATCCCAGCACACTACTAAACCCCACGCCCCACAGAACCCCTCTAAAACCCTAATTTAACGCTGAAACGATTCACAAACGCCTAAATTTCTCACAAACTTTTTCCCATAAAAACCCCCCCACAACATTCTTTCCAGAAACCTCTTAAAATCCATAAAACTACTCTCCTAGCTGCTATGACGTCCGCCCTGTCGAAATGCAAGAAATACAAAATACAACTGGCCCGTGAGAGCGGCGTATATTGGCTCGGCGAAGGTGTGTCCAATTCTCCCCAACTGACAAGTTCCGCCCTCTCGCCCTCCTCATCTCACCCAAACTCTCAAACCATCCCTTCACCAACCCTCCAACCACCCCACCCTCCACAGTAATAACTGGCAACCTAATCCTCAACACAAGCTCCGAAATCTCATGCCGCGGCGTCCGCCTTCAATGCTCCGGAAAATCCTACATCCACTGGCACACCGGTTCAGGCGACGATCGAAATGATTACTACGGATCCAAGACGTACTTCAGCTTGAGGCAGACGGCTTGGGGGAACTTTTATAGCACGATGCTGAAGGATGGATGTGGTGAGAATTGTGTTTACGGTGAGACAGCAGGTGATGGGGATTTGAATATACCGATGAACACCATGTCAAGCCCTTTGGGGAGTTTCAAGATCGTCGTGAGGGTTATGGATTATGATTGGGGGAAGAAGGATGATTTGCTTGGGGAGATTTTACTTGAACCGTTCAGCATGTTGCTTCAGGCTCCGGGTTCGGCGGTGAGCTTTCCGTTGACGAGGAAGGGGAAGAAGGAGAAGGGGGAAGTTACATTGTCTGCTTACATTGAGGACAATACGATGTCGGTTCAGAACGCGGTTCAGGAGCAGGGCGGGGCGCCGGCCACCACCAGCGGCATGCAGACGCTCAAGCTCAAGTGCCACCAGGCCACGGGTCTGAGGAAGGCCGACTGGTTCGGCAAGAACGACGTGTACGTCCAGGTGAGAAATTCGTTAAATTCCGTTCGTTATGAGGCTCCATAAGGAGCGAAGCGACGAAGCATTAAGAACATTTCATTCTAACTCGTCGCTTCGTTCCTCCAATTGCTAATGCTCCTCGCTACGCTCGTCGCAGGCCTACATTGTCGGGAACGACGTGCAGCCCGGCCAGGCTCTTCCGGAGCCGATCAAAAACATGAAGCTGCCCGCGGGCAACATCATCGTTCCCTTCCAGTTCCAGATCCCGTGGGACAGCGACAACCCGAGTTCGCTGGAATCAAGCATGGGCGACAGCTGCTACATTCGCTACAGCCTGTACTCGAACATAGACGTGTCGTGGAAGCTGGACCCGTCCGTGAGAAAAATGATCACGATCCTGAACCCGACCCTCCCTCCCCCCGACCTCCTCTGCCCCGCGATCCGCCCCATCCAGCCCGATACGACGATGTACGCCTGTTGCTGCTGCTGCGCTCGCGGCAAGACCAACATGAACGCCATGGTCGACAGGCAGTCAGCGAGCGCAGGCGATAATTTGTTCGTAATGTGCGAGGTGAAGAACGCCACCGAGCAGAGCCTGCCCTTCACCATCAAGTTGGTGCGGCACGAGGTGAGAAGGGGGGGGGGGAGGGGGGGGGGTTAAGCGAGCCGACGACGAAGCCCAGCGAGGGGCGAAGCGACGAGTTGAGTGGCCCATTTCATTTAATACACGGGAATAAATATTCAGAACTACATCGTCGCTTTGCTCGTCGCTCCTCACATTAACACACTATTCTATACTAACTCGTCGCTTCGCTCGCCGCTCCTCGCAGCACGGTGAAACTCGCGTAACTCGCATGGAAAAGTGGCACTCAAAAGAATACGAGCTCTACAGCGCAGACATTGCTCCTGGGTGCGTTCACAAGTTGAGCGAAGGCCAGCCCTTCCCTCTGAAGTTGCCGAGTTGTCCTCCGACGTTTTCACCGAAGAAGGTCGATGGTTACAAGGGCTACCACCCAGTAACTTGGGTATACGATTTGAGGTTCAACGTGCAGTTTCCTGGAGCCTTCGGCTCCAGCATGACCTGGCACGTCCCCATCACAATCAGCCCGGCTCCCGCTCCAATGCTCCAAAACCTCGGCCTCCTCGGCCAAGTACCCCAACCCACAAACCCTGTAACAATCAACCTCAGCGACCCCGCCCCCTTCAACGCCCCCAGCAACATGCAGCTCCCCCCCACAAGCTACTACACGATGATCCCCCCAACAAACTACGGCTTCGAATCCCAACCCCCAGAAAAAGACCAAACCCAATTCATGGACCCACAAGAAGACATGAACAACTTCGGCGGTCCCATGGCCCCCTACGCTCCGAAATACCCAGAGTACACCGTCGGAGCCCAGCAGGCTCCTTTTTACTCTTTGCCGGTCATGCCGGTTATGGAGATGGAGGGGTTGAAGAGTTCAACGGCGCAGGTGCATCCGATGAACAATACGACTATGCAGATGGAGATGGGTCAGGGTATGCAGAGAGGTTGATAGAGATAGATTTATTTGTTCAAAAGTTTTTTGCCTTCTTTCCCCTAAACCCCCCCCCAACCCCCCCCCAACCTCACTTCAAACACTCCAACGCCTGCTGTAACCTCTCCCTCGCAATTTCCACCTCCTTCTCCTCCAACGCTTTAACCGCGAACTTCGCCAACTCCAACGCATCCCCAATACTCGCTTTACTATGTCCACCTTTATCCTTCTTCCCTCCGAACCATCCTCCGGTTTTCTTAACCTCTTCTTTTGGTCCCCCGGGGATAGGTTTAGTAGCTTCGTAAACTGGAGGTGGGGAGTCGTCTTTACTCTCGTCTCTGTGCATGCTTGTTGTGACGCCTCGAGGAGCTTCTGGAATGTTGAAATCTGAGAGAGGTGTATCCTTAACTTCCGAATCTGCGACGACACGCGAGTGCAATTTATTATTGGTGTTAACGCACTCGTTAGAAATTTGCGCAGCGATGATAGATTGGCAGAGACATCTAGACATGATCGCTACTAGCGCAAACGAATAACTCGTGGAATTACCGCATTCCCAGCTCGTCGCGTTCGACTCCTCTTGTTCCTCACCTGTTTTCATTTCAGAATCATCGTTCTTCTCCTCCCCCTCTTCCCCCTCTTCTTCAACAGGTGTCGGTAAATCCTCTCCGTTCTTAATAGCACCTAGAATAAGGCTCGCCCTCCATTTGGCGTATTTTCGACGTGATGATATATCATCTTTTTCGATTAACGCTTCTTCGACGGACGCGTTCTCGAAGACTGCTAAAATGTCGAAGAATACACCGCAAGCGTAGTAGGATCGAGCTGCGATTTTGGCTTTGGAGTAGTCTTTGGGGTTGGAGGAGTGGATTTTGGAGTAGGAGGAGTCGGAGGATGAGAGGACTTTCTGGGCGAAGTCTCGGCAGACTGTGTAGGCTTCGGGTTTGGTGAAGGCATCGCCTACGGCGGTTTTCTCTTCTTCGAGGGATGACATTATGGAGAGGAGGGTGGTTTTGGAGGCGGGATCCGTGGCGATTTTTAGGAGGGGGAGGGAGAGCTCCACGGCCCATTGACGGCAATAGTAGGCGATCAGGCGGGAGGTGGCTTGGGTTCTGTTTTGGTTGGGGGAGAAGCGGCGAGCGTTGTGGTTAGAATGCGTTGTGGTTAGAATATGTTTAGATATGGTGGAGGGTTTGGAGACATTAGCGTTGGGGATGTATCTTCCTTGATATTCTTATTTGTCAATATTATTAACGACGACAGCTTATAATACAGTATCTCATAGCTCTGCCCCTCCTCTCCTCTCCTGCTACACGAATACTTACTTATCATTATCCAACTCCTCAGCTCTCCTAATAAAAGCTGTAATCTTTTTCAACTCAGAAGGAATCGTCAACGGTGGCATTGTAGATTAGATGTAGTTTGAATTGGAAAACGTTGAGAAGTGGGAACTGCGATAGATCGAGAAAGAGAGGCCTGAAAATTCATATTTCGAGTTAGATATAGGGATGTAATTGTAGGTAGAGGGAAATATGGAACGTTAAAGTTAGCAGAATAGTTAAATTTACGCGTTAGATATTCACAAGCTTCAAGAACTCACGCTCAAATAAATGGACAATCTGCTGAGAAAATCCCCAATCCAACCCTCGTGGAAATCTCTCGTAATGATATTATCAAAATTAACGCCTCGGCTTCGGCTATTGTCATCCTCCCACTTGCTGAATCAACGTACGATCAGTAGCTTAGTTGATTCAATAAATGGAGTAGGAAGTATCGCGATGAAGAGAGGGAAGGATGTGAATTTCGGTCGTCGAAATGTTAATCAAGGTACGCGTAGGAGGATCAGTGAATTGAACGGTGATTCGTGGATGTGGTTGGAGGGGAGTGACGTTTGTTGGTGGGGAGTGAAATTGATTATTGAGTTTATTTTCGGGGGCAGCACGGAGTCGTCGCATGGTCGCCGCGGAATGGCTCAGCTGTGCCGTCGTTCTGCTTAAATCAACCGCAACCGCATTTCTGTCCGACGCTCAAACCCGTCGCATTCGCAGCTTCTCAAGCCTGCTAGATAACGACGACGCGCGACGTGTGGCGTAATTTCACGCCGTGCGGTTCGTCGACCTGCCGTAATAAATCCTCTCCTCAGTCCTCTTCTCGGACATCCATCGTCCCGCACATCCTCATCTCTCTGTTTCCTTCTCAAGCTCTACCACAAACTCTAACCCTCCACCACCACCTCAGCAACCCTATCTCTCTCAAGCACCAGCAGCAGATGGCTCAGCAGCAAACCCCCAACCTCAACCCCCACCTCCACCTCCACCTACACCCTAAAACCCCCCAACACCCAAAAATACATGCACCCCCTCCAATGGCTCCCCAACACCTACTCCTACCCCTCCCAACTCTCCCTAATGTCCTCCCGCAAACCCCACCTAAAAATCCCCGGCTACCGCCACCGCCTAAAAACCTTCTACCGTCTCTTCTCCCTTTTAAAAACCACCGACATCAATTCAATGAGTTTAAAGAATTACGAGAGTATCAGGAAGAGATTGAATTTGGGGGTTTTGAATGTACCTGGGGAGAATCATTTGAATTTTAAATTGACGGAGTTTAAGAGGTTAGCGGAGATGTTGAGGGGGAATATTGAGAGGGGGGAGTTTAGAGATTTTGATTATAATGATGAAATATTCGATACGTTGACGCATAAAGAACTTCACGAAATTTTGAGAAGTTTTGATAGACATGCGAGGGCGAGGTTTATTGCGGGGATACGGGAGGTTGAGTTGAAGGATTTTTTTGTTAGTAGGCCGGGGTTGGTTTGGAAATTTTTTGAGGGGGATGGAAGCGTGAGGAATATGAAGTGGAATGAGATGTTTTGGAAGGTTTTGGAGTTTACGGAGAAGGTGAGGAATTGAGAGGAGTGGAGAGCGACGAGCTGACGACGCATGGTTATTCTAACCTCGTTGCAGAGCCACGACAGACTGTATAGCGAGGAGGAGGTCTACCAGATGGAGCTACCGGAGGTTAAACGTTTGATCGAGGAGGAGGTGGGGTTGCCGTGGGACGGGTTGAAGTATTATGGGTTTGTGGGCCCTGGAAGGAGGAAGGCAATGGAGGAGGTGAGCCCAGCGTTCTTTTCCACTTCAACGACGACGATATTTATTCTAACTCATCGCTTTCTTTTATGCAGTCGGAAAAAAAAGAACTAGCACGAAAATTACTCGCTAATTACTACACATGGTTCGACGACGACTTCACTCTAGACCCAGACGAACCCCTAGGAATCAACATTAAAAAATACCCCATGAAGGGAATGGGCTGGGACCTCACCTTCCGTCCCACGTCTTACACCCCCCCGCTATCCCCGACCATCCGACAATCCCTCTCCGCGAAACCCGGCGTACTTGCATCAACGGACGTGAGCGAACAGACAAAAATGGACATCCTTGAAAGCAGGTAAGGCGTTTGATTCCGCGTAGCGACAGTCATCAACTTCTGCTTCGTTTTCGTTCGCTTCTCTTTCTAACACGGCTCGCTTCGCGCAGGAAAAACTCCAAAAAACGTCACTCCTTCAAACCGGATTTCTTCGCTCCACCAAAATTCCGAGACTCAGCAACCAGCGAAAACACCAGCGCAACCAAGAGGTGGAGCTACGAAACTGATACTTACGTTGAAGAGGATAGAGGTTTTACTGGTTTGAGTGAGAATGTTTATAGTGGAGGTGGGAAGAAGAGTAGTAAGGAGGAGGTACGAAGTCACGAGGAGCGAAGCGACGAGCTGGCAATACGGCAATTACGCGAGTAACGATACTAGAAGCATATTATACTAGCGAGGAGCGAAGCGACGAGGGTTTGATTTCGTTCAACTCGTCGCTTCGCTCCTCGCTGGGAATGCGTTAATCGGCTCGCCGCTCGTAACGATACTAGAAGCATATTATACTAACTCATCGCTTCGCTCGCCGCTCGTCGCAGCTTTTGAAGCAGATTAGAAACCCTGAAGATGGATGGAGGAAGAAACAGGCTGAAGCAATCGAAGATAACAAAATAGAGGTAGGGAGGGAAGAGCCGTGGATTAAAAAACAGCAGAGGAAGATCCTAGAAAAATTCGAAGGTGGAGGGAAAGAACAAGAATCACCGTCAGAATTTAAAGTTCAAGATGAATGGTTAGCCATGGAGAGGAGAACGAAGAACAGGCGGTTAGTGAAGTTAAATGAAGCGGGGGAAAAGCTGGGGAGGAGGAATGTTAAGAAGACGGACGAAGATTATTGGATACAGGCTGGAGTTTATGAAGACGAGTAACAAAGGCGAAAACTTTTGAACAAATAAATCTTTAAAATGTTATACTAAATCATCAAACAACCCCTCCGGCAACACTCCCCACTGCCTCCACCCATCCTCCAACCCTTCAAGCTCAACACTAAAATAAACCCCCCTCCATTCCCCATCGTAAGATTCGCATAACGCGTCGCCAGGTTTGTGGAGACCGAGGAAGCCGCGGTTTAGGGAGCGAAGCTGGGAGAAGGTGGCAGCGCCACCTGTGGAGTATTTTATGTAGATTCCTGACCATTTTCTGTGTGGGGGTTGTTTTTTGGTTAGATTTGTTTAGTTCGTATTTTTTTTATTGCTATATTTATTTTTACCGGGTATCAACGGCAACGCCATTCTCATCCAATCCAATCAACAACCCCTTCCTCAACTCCAACTCCTCCGTCCACCTCTTCAAAGTATTAATACCTTCTTGCGGAGTATTAGAGCATATACCTAATTGAGTTCGAGTTGAAAGGTTTGAAAGGTAGGTTACGCAGGTGCGGAGAAGTGGGAGGGAGAGTTCGTCGGCGGAAGAGGTAGAGAGGAACGTGGAGGGAGAGCGAGAGTGGGGGGAAGCGTTTAGGATAGTATCGTAGAGGTCGAGGTATTCTGAGGAGGGCGAGCGGCGAGCGGCGAGCGAATGTCTCGCCGTGTTAGACGTAAGAATCGTTGAGGTCTGACTACTGGCTGCGCCTTACATAAAAAGCGCAAATGTCAAGCGACGCGGCGGCTCGGAGCGAGGCGACAACGTTGTACATCATCATCTTTATTCCCCGTGAGAGTGAGCGCAAGCGAACAAGTCGTACGTCGTCACTTCATGACGAGTGCGACGAGTCATACATCGTCACTTCATGACGAGTGCGTCCTCTCGGATCGACGATGAGTCTCACCTCGAGCGGTTTCAATGTTCATTGGATTATTATCATGATTATTATTAATACTAGCACTAGAGAAACTATTGCTGGGCACTGATAGAGGTTGCACTACTGTGAGCGATGCTAGAACGCACGTTACGAGTAGGAGGAGGTGCATTTTTGGCATGATAAAATTGATCTTAGGGCGACCGATCACTTGGAGTGAATTTTAGAGGTGAAGAACAATTTTTAGATGACCTTTGAGGGGAGCTTCGGTCATAAATATGTCGTTAGAATGCGAGGTTACGTTTTGAGAGTTTTTGGTGCACGTTTTGACGGGTTTCTCTTCCAGTCAAAGTGCAAAAGTGGCCAGACCACATTCAAGCTTTGTGATCAAAATTGTGAACCTTACGAACGCTTTCCTCTCCTATCTTCAAACTGTCCTCGCGATAATAGACGTGAAACATTGAACTTCCAGTTTCACAACCCAAAGTTCCTCAGCCATCACACAAACCCCAGCCTCGTCATCAGTCCAATATCCTTCCAATGCCGCCTCGTCGTAAATCCCCTCAATCGACCACCACCACATCAACTTCAAGCAAGTCATGTCCTCCTTGTCCACCTTCACCGTCTTCTGCTTCTTGTGGTAGTGAGTCAGGGAGCGATATTAGTAGTGATATTGTATGCACGTTGTGCGGTGACGGTACTGCTCAGGTGTGTGCCTGCTCTTCGTCGCTTCGAAAGCGAGCATCTCGAGTTCCCAGGAATATTTTTCTGTTAGATTCTAGCTCGTATAGCCCGAAAATAAGGTGGTTTTGGTGGCGCTATTGAAGAAATAGTTGAAGAAATACGTCCGTCGCCTGGCTGGACTTCAGCGCGGAACGGCCACGAGGTTAATGTACTGTCGTCGGAGGAAGAATATTAATGGAGCAGTTTATTGCGATAGTTTAAAAATGGGCGTTTTTGCGCGTCAGTAGCAATACCGATATCGATATTGATGCCGATTGCGTTACCAACACCGATATCTCCATTCATCACAACTAACAACTAAACTAACAACTTCAAACCAAACGTTCGTCGCTACGCTGATCGTCGCTCATCGTCGCAGGCTGGGAATGATATTCTGTTGTGTGACGGACCCAGTGACGATAAGGATTGGTAAGACAATAATAAGACAATAAATAATCAACCCTTAGAAATCGAAATGAATCCAACACAACGACTAACAAACCTCCCCCCATTTCAGCCCCAACGGTGAAAAATTCCACCAACTCTGCTGCGCTCCCCCCACCTTCGTAATTCCCCGCGATTCCTGGTGCTGTCCCTCCTGCTCCCTTAACGCCTCCCCCCCCCTCAC
This sequence comes from Triparma laevis f. inornata, assembly GCA_012489335.1. Classification (NCBI taxonomy): domain Eukaryota; class Bolidophyceae; order Parmales; family Triparmaceae; genus Triparma; species Triparma laevis. The sequence goes on along the minus strand of BLQM01000394.1, from coordinate 31,473 downwards.
CACCTCGGCCCTCGTCGCGAAAAACTCCTCAAAATTCACCTCCCACCTAAAATCCCTCCTCTCCCAAATCCGCTTCTGCGAGTCAACAATCGAAGCCTACACTTCCACCTCCAAAGCCGTCTCCATCTTATTAAAGAATAAGCAAATGCCTGTTAGTTTGTTGAGGGCTAGCACGAAGATGGAGAGGACGAAGTTGAAGGTTAAGGAGATGATGGGGATGTTGGATGGGTATATTGTCGGGGAGAGTAGGAATGGGGATCCAAGGTTTACGAGCGATGATGCTAGTGAGGTGAGAGAGAGGAGCGGAGGCGATCGAGGAACGAATAAGAATTAATTAACAGATACAAACCAACGTCACGCGCTAACACGTAAACCCACTTCCCTTCCTTCCTCCCGCCAGGACTCCGGCGTGGACACAGCAGACGTAATCTGCACTATCTGTCGAGGTGGTGACTGCTCAAATGGCACCAACGACATCCTAATGTGCGACGGTAAACTCTGCTTTAGAGCGTACCATGTTAAGTGTTTGGGGATTGAGGGGAGTGGGGAGTGGGAGGAGGAGGAGGATTGGCAGTGTGTTTGGTGTGAGTTGAGGTGAGAAAAAAATTGAGAATAAGACGATCAGCAGAGATTGTCGTTTTCTACACTCTTTTTGTCACTAACACGACTCGCTTCGCTCGCTCAACCCCAGGGGAGAGTGTTTGGAGATATTGAATGATTATTTTCCTGTCGATAGGGGTATTTTGAGCCCGCGCAGTCCCAGGAGCCCGGGGGGGAGCAGGAAGATCGTGGTCAGGTGGGACGAGCCGAAGGACGTCTTCGAGGGGCAGGAGGAGGTGAGAAAATTGTCAATGCGTTAATTCCGATCGTAACTCAGCTGCGCTAGTGGCTAAGTCTAGATATCGACGCCACAATCACCGCCACTTACTTCTAACACGTCAATGTCCGACGCTACGCTCGTCGCAGGTGGTTAAGGAGAAGGAGAAGAGGGAGGAGGAGGGGTGGGATGGAGATCTCGTTGGGGAGGGGGGGGGGGAGGAGGAGGAGTGGGAGACGTGGGCAGAGGAGGTGAGAACCTGCGAGGACGAAGCCCAGCGAGGAGCGAAGCGACGATCTAGAAGACAGATTTAAGTGTCTCATCGCTTCGCTCCTCGTGATCTCCGCCGCTTTCGTCGTTTCTCGTTCTAACACGTTATCACCAATTTTCATGCGACTTACTTCACTTGTTGCAGGACGACGACGATGAAAGCGACGAGGATTTCGTCGAGGGGCAGAAGGTGGAGGGAAAGGGGGGGGAGAGTGACAATAGCGACGAAGAGGAGGGGGAGACGGGGTTTGTTACGTTCAAGATCGACGAATCGGAGATCAACAATCTGAGCGATGTGGATTCTGACGTTGAGAGCGGAGAGGGGGGCGAAGGGGGGGGCTACGGACTGAGGGAGAGGAAGTCCAAGCCCCTGAGCATCAACAACCCCTTCCCGCTGAACGGGAACATCGGCGATTTCGACGAGGCTAATATCGTTTTGGGCAGCCGGAGGAGGAATCGGCCTGACTATGCCAAAATGAACGACTCGCTGTTCGGCAATCTGACGCCGAGGAAGCAGAAGAGGATGTTCGGAGACGAGGGCGAGGGCGCCGGGTGGGAGAGCCCGGCGAAGAAGAAGAAGAAGAAGAGGGGGGGGGGGAGAAGGGAAAGGGGAAGAAGGAGGATGAAAGCGAGGAGGATGAGGATGAGGAGGAGGAAGATGAGGAAGACAGTGATGAGGATAGCGACGAAGACAGTGAAGAGGATAGCGAAGAGGACAGTGATAGCGATTAAGTAGGACGTTATTTAGGCGTAAAAATCGGTGTGAGTAGTTATTAATTTCTTATTTTACACGCGAAAGAAGCGCTGCGATAAAATGTTGAATTTCTTAAAATATTACTTTTCGTGCGTTAAATATTTCGTGAAAGCTATTGAAAAATACATCGATTCAATAAATAAGATTGAACGCGCTAGTGTTGAATTTTGATTAGCTTTGCGCCTCTGAAAGTTCGTGAAATTGACCATTCTTTTTACTCAAAAACTCTCACATTGAAATCGTTAATCTAAAAGTCGGCAATAGCGAGATTTTTGGGACCATTATTGGTTATATTTGGTATTTTAAGGACCTTGAGTGACCAAATCTTTGAGTTAAAGACCCTTAAAAGTGCAGGAACATGATTTTTGGTTTTGAAAAATGGTGTTACCGGAATTATTTTGGTCAGTCGGGGGTATATTCGTACATTCAAGGACCCCTGGGATGTCTAATATGCCATCGTAGAGCAAATCAACCTTAAAAAACCAAAAATCCGTTTTTAAAAACATGATCCTAAGCTTTTACTCAAAAAGTTACTATTCGACTTGTGTACTTAAGGGTATCATTGGTCCACCTAAGACAAAAACTGAATCTGAAAATAACTAGAAGGTTGATTTTCATATCAGCGATTTGATTAAAATTGATTTTCAGTTTTTCTCGCTCCACGGCATCTCCCGCTTTCATATTCTCCCACCCCGCTACATTAACCTCAAGCCAGATCCACATTGCCTCCCCTCCCTACCCCGCTGCCCCAGTGTTCCAGAATCCTCACCAGATAATCTTCGCCGACCTTAATCTTCCTATTTCCTAATTTCAACAAAATTCATTCTCAACCCCCCTACGACGTCCTCCTCCTGCCCCCCCCGGCTCGTACTCATACACATCCTCATTCTCCTCCTCTCCCCAGCTCATAGTCCTCTTCCTCCATCGATCCCCGCCCCCTATGACGTTCCCTCCGTCTCCCCCTCCCCCGCACCCCCCTGCCCCCTCTCCCTCCTCCAAGAACAATCCCATTTTCTCAAAAATGAACTTCCCCTCCTTATACTTCTGACTAGCCTCGTACGCTTTCACGTACGTCCAACCGAGAAGGGAGTCGCAGCGCACGCACTTCAGGTCGCAGACTTTGTGAAGACCGGTCATGAGCATGCGATCCTGTCTCCGAGCGTAGCGATGTCGCGTGACAATTTGACGTTAATTTGTTAGAAATGCGTGGCGATGATAGTGATGTTCGCTGCTGCGTTTGAAGCTGCTGCCGCGTAACGACGAATTGCGAGCTGGCCGGTTTCGTACTCGCAGTCAGTCAAGGAGACTTTATGCGGACGAGACAGTGCCCTCACCTCCTCTGCGCCCAGAGTCACGTTCACTCCAGAGTCAAAGAGATACGCCCGCCCGTTGCGGCCGTGGAAGCTTCAAAAAATGGAGAGAGAGAGAGAGAGAGAGAGTTAGACAAGTAGATTTACTAAAAACCGACTGCGCATTCCACTCACCTCTTCGAAATAATATCGTCAGAAGAAGTCAAATGCGTTCGACAGCTTCCGCAAGAGTAGATCTTAGGCCCCTGAAGGTGCACTGTGGTGTCACGGTTCTCATCGTCTTCTCCCTGCGAGCGCGCGATGGTAAAATATCCGTTAGCATTGAATAAATGTCTATAGAAATGTAACACCAAACTCCAAATCGCTCCTCACCTCCTTCTCCACAACCTCAACCATAATATCCACATCACCTCTAGTACTCGTCCTAGCTCTTTTTTCTCCAACCGATCTATTCCTATCGGAACTATCACTCTCAACAGGAGACTGCGTTGATTGACGGAAGTTACTTATTGAAGGGATCATGCCTGAGAGGGGGTGAGATTTAGAACAAGGATTAGACGATGGTTGGGGTTATTTAAGGGGGCTCACCGCTCATTATTGTTTATTTTGGTATAATACGCAGGGAAATACAGTGAAAATAGATGCGGTGGTAGATAATTTAGAGCGTCGGCGGTATTTTTGAGCTTCGTTTAGGCGATTTAGGGAGGTGATAATGAGGGAAGTTCTTGCTAATCTAATTGACTTGTGTGCGGAGTGTGTAGAGGCGGGGTGGGTTTTTCCCCCGGTGATATTGCAGAGATATGATTTGAATTATGTTTATGTGTTTTTGAGCGATCCAATCGAACGTTTAGACCTCGTAATATTGATCGCAACATCCTCCTGGAAGGCAAATTTTTACAAATCCAATCCCTTGGCCTAACCGATCACGCCGCACCTCACAATTCCCACAACAGCATCCCACACATAGTCCAGTCCTCACACTAGCGCTCACACCCCAAACCTCCAACTGTTCCTCTCACAATGGGGAATCAAAAATCGAAAGGGGGAGGACTCGAATCGAGGTGTGTGTTTGTCGTCCATATCTCCATTCACAGCGTCGATTGCAACATACTATTTACACAACCGTAAACCATACGCCTCAATTACCCCCCAAATCCGTCCATTTATAAAAATACGTCCCACAAATCCCCTTTTCTGGCTTTGTGAAAAATCGCCTCGCATCTCCATTGTCTCCGTTAGAATTTCACGCCCGAAACCAAAATCCATTAACCCCTTTCCTACTCCCCAGGCCCTCCGAGGATGCTATAAATTTCTCCGATTTGGATGATATTGAGTACGATCAAAACGCGGCAATACAAGCTCGGGAGGAGGTGAGAAATTAATTAGTTTGAGACAATGACGATGACTCGCAAAAGAGCGATGCGGCGCGCTTATGCGGGCACGCTTATGCGGAAACGACGAGATGAGTTAGAAGGAGCGCGAAATATTTGTTAGTAAGCTGAATCAGAGAAGATGAGAGGTGAAAGAGGGAGAGCGAGAAATCAGAGGAGACGTGAGACTCCTCGTCGCTCGAGCTCCACATCCTCGTCGCCGTTCGCTCGCTGCAACGACGTACCTCCTCATACGTTCCTCATACGTTCCACATTCTAAATCGTCGCTTCGCCTCCTTCCTCACCAGATCCAAAGACGCAACTCTCAGAATTCCCAAAACTCCACCTCAACCCCCGATCAACCCCGCCGTCCCAGCTACTACACCATGGCCAAACAAGGCTACAACGAACTAGTAAAAGCAATAATCCGTCCCCCCCGCGCTTCCTACGACGTTGAGTCCCTCGGTCCCCCCTCTTTTAAGTTCGCTGGACAGCATTTTGTTAGGACGGATTTTCAGCTTAATACTTTGAGAGGGTTGAGGTTGGAGTGTTCGCATTGGGAGCCGGTTATGAGGGTTGCGGATCAGATTCCTTGTGTTATTTATTTACACGGGAATAGTTCGGGGAGGTGAGTGGGGGCGTAGTGAGCGCGCGAGAGAGGATACGCTCGATGATGATATATTCAAAACTCGTATACTTTATCTGATTACGGGCGACGAACCGGTTTAGGCGAACGTGAGAGGAGCGTCATGCAGAGACGATAGATTCTTCTATCGAGGCAGCTACAATGCGACTGAGAGCACACACACTCCACAAATCCAATACCATCAACCATTACTCCCTTTCTTCATCTCTAACGCTCGCACGCTCGCTTCGCTCACGCAGACCAGAAGCCGTTGGCTGCCTATCCTACTTACTTTCACTAGGAGTTAGCGTCTTTGCCTTCGATTTTGCCGGGAGCGGTCTGAGCGAAGGAGATCACGTCTCCCTCGGTTACTACGAGCGCGAGGACCTCCAGTGCGTCATCAACCACCTTCGCGCGACGAACGTCGTCTCGACGGTGGCGCTTTGGGGGAGGTCGATGGGAGCAGCGACGGCACTCATGCACGGAGACCGAGATCCTTCCATCGCCTGCATGGTTTGCGACTCGGCGTTCTCCGACTTGACCACGTTGGCGGAGGAAATGGTGGAGAAGGGAAGGGAGCAGGGGTTGTGGGCTCCCAACTTGTTGGTTAGCGTAGCGATTAGGATGATAAACGGGAGGTGAGAGAGCGCGAGCAGCGTAGCAATGCGTTATCATTCATTCATTCATTCTAACTCGTCGCTTCGCTCCTTGTGAGCAGCGTCAAGAAGATGGCCAAGTTCAATATCAAGGACATCTCGCCCATTAGTCACGCCGCGCAGTGCTTCATACCGTGCCTCTTTGTGGCCGGGGAAGACGACAACTTCATTCTACCCTCTCACTCCGAGGCCATCCACAAGGCCTACGCGGGCGACAAGAACATCATCATCGTGGACGGCGACCACAACTCCCCCCGTCCCCAGTTCATGTTCGACTCCGCCTGCATTTTCTTGAAGGCCTGCCTGCAGTTGACTCCGGAGAATACCACTCCTGTTGAGATCGAAGAGGTGAGCCAACGAGTTCAAATCGTAGCTACGCTTCTCGTACTCCTTGATAAACAAACTCAAATGCGAATACATATCGTCGCTTCGCTCCCCATCTAACTCGTCGCTTCGCTCCTCGCAGCATATGAATCTCTTGATGCCCCCGTGGTACTTGCCGGGACGCGAGAAAGGAATCGGCGACTTCCTCCGGCAGGCCTTTGTGCGGGGCTCTACTCCTACCAAGGCCGAGAGCACCCCTCCTCACCCACCACCCAACAATAACAGCAATAGCACCCCCCCCACCTCTAACAACCCCACACCCTTCGACGGCGCCAACGAGGTTCTGTTCTCGGACATGATCGAGGGAATGGACATGAACAAGGCCGGTCTAGGCGTGAGCAACGAGAGACAACAAAACATCAACGACAACATCGCCAACATGTTCGGAGGGAAGGGCGAAGACAAGAAGAGCACACTCAAGGCAGCAGGAAGCAATAGCAACAAGACTCAACAACAACAAGACGAGGCCTTCTTCGGAACCCTCGACTCGAACGCAATCACTCCGACGCCCCCGTCCAGAACCGCCAGAACCGGACAGGAGAATATAACCCCCCCGCCCGTGCCTGCGCCTTTAGCGGCAGTAGGCGCCAACCCCAAACCCGCAAACGTAATACTCCCCCCTCCGCCCCCCCAAGAAGGAAAATGATAGTCATTTTTTATTCAAATAAGAGAAACGCCTTTTTATTTAGGATCCGGACTCGTTAAACCATGTGTACGTTTTCTTCAACTCTTTCAATCTCTCCTCGTCGTTTCCGCTCGCTTCGAGGCAAGTTTTGAAGTGCTTCGCGCAGTTTTTTGTTTGTCGATGATCTTTCCCAAACTGCGCCTCGAATCCTTCGAGCGCTCTCTCGTAGAGCTCCTCCGCTTTCCCGTAGTTCTTTAAGTTCTCGTAAGCACCCGATATTCTCTAGGGTCATGAGCGTACTCGGATGATTCTTCCCCAACAACCTCTCGCTCCCCTTCAAATCTCTCTCGTAATACTCCAAAGCCTTCTCGTAATCCTTCAAATCATCATAAAGGCATCCCGAAGTATTCAACGGCATCAACGTATCCATGTGATCTTCCCCTGACACCCTTTCTCGTCTCGCCAAACACCTCTCCTGAACTTCCTTCGCCTCCTCATACTCTCCATTTCCCTCCAGCTCACAACCAAGTTCGCTGAGCGTGTCCAAAGTTACGAAGTTCAACACTCCCAACGCTCTCTCCATAATCTTCGACAAATCTCTTAACTTCACAATCCTCTCTTCTCAGCTCGAACAAGTGACCATGATCAGACCATGCGTTGTATCGAGCGCCTTCTCACTATTACGCCCTAGCTGCTCCTCGTACCCCTCCTTTGCTTGCTTATAGTATCGCCTCGCCTCGCATCATCAAAATCCCTAATATTATTACACCCACCCCCCAACGCCACTCAAGCGTCCACAATCTCTAACTTCTTTGGATCGTTCTTCTTCCTCTGCTGCTTCTTCCCCCTCCCCCCAACAATCTCCAAGTCAAAAACCTCCTTCCACCTCAATAAAAGTCGCCTTGTTCCCGTTGAACTGGTTCTGGAAATAATCTTTAAAGCCCTCTCCGCTCGCGAGCTCCCTCAAATTCTTATACGACGTCGGCCATAGCCCATGCGCGCCAAGGCTCTCACAATAAACGCCAACCTCGAAAGTGGAGATGGGCTTACGGCAGATCGGGCAAGGCTGAGATCGGTTCATGAGCTCGCGCGTGCACTCCCTGCAAATCATGGAGTGGCAGCAGGGGCACATTTGAGCGTCGGGGACGTTCACTAGGCAAATAGCACACAAATCCACGTATTTGTCATCCTCTTCGCCCTTTGGACGGGGATTGACTAGATTTCATTTTTGGGGCGGTTGGTGTGTGTTGAGGGGATTGAGGAGGGACTGGTGGGGTACGAGAGTAGGTGGGAAGAGTGAAAGACTTCGGGGTTGCATGTGGGACGGTGAAATCGACAAATTTGAAAATTGAGGGAGGGAAATCTGAGAAAGCAATTGATCGAATTTGGCATGAGCCGGTGAAGCGGGTGATCTTCCTTCTAAATATTACGAATGTCGGAACTAATGTCTGCTGCGACGCTATCAATCTCGTCGTTGTTTATATTCCCGAGGGCGTTGAGAGCATCAGTGGATCAGCCTTCGGTGGTTGCCATAGTTTGACTACCGTAACTTTCCCGAGGACGTTAACATCAATTAGTAAAGCAGCCTTCTCTGATTGCCACAACCTAGACAATGTCGATCTCCTACACACAAACCTTCAAGAAATAGGTTGAGAAGCCTTCTCATGGTGCTCCGAATAATTTTCCGAGCAACTCTCCAAGCAATCCGCGACATTCACAAACCAAAAACCAATCCCTCCAAACCTCAATCTCCACACTCTCGGCCCAAAACGAATCCCTTCATGCCTCCACCGCCACCTCCATCGCCTCCCTAAAAAGTCCCTCCAAACCCTCCTCCCTCCATCCCTAACCACCACCAAACGCAAGCACTCATCATCATCTTAATAACTAAAAAAACATAACACCCAAATTACATTTCCAATTCAAAAACAAAGTTTATTCCATTTTACCAGCAGCCCTCTCAACCCTCTCCTTCCCCCTCTTCCTGATCACCTTCTCTAAATCCTCCGTCCAAACAAGTTCCTCCCCACTCTCCACAGTCTCCAAAAACTCCTCAATAAACCCCTTAACATAATAAAATTCATCGTCGCTTAAGCTCTTAACACCCTTGCTCTTGTAATCGTACAGGGCTTTTTTGATTGAACCTAATTTAAGGAAGGTGGAACTCATTAATTCACTAACTTTGGCGTTTGGGATTGATTTGATTTTATCGTATAACTTGTAGCATACTTCGGCCTTCTCTTCCTCGTCGTTGATGGGGGGGGAGGTTGCGGGCCAGACGAATATTCCAGTGTTGACGGTTGTGATTACGAATTTAGCGGCGGTTTGCATGAGGCGGAGCTTTTCGATTGCTGGGCCTTCTTGGGCGATTCTGCGAGACGTGGGAGTTAGAGTTGGAACGATGCGATGAAAATTTACTAGCTAGCTCATTGAAGTGGAGCGTCCTCACCTATTCGTCATTAGGTTCTTCAGCGCCGTTTTAATAGAGGGTTTCTCACTCTTAATCTCCTCCTCCCACTCGCCCTCCGTCTTCCTCGTCCACACAATCGGAAAATCCTCCTCGCTCAACTTCGCCTCCCCTCCCTCCTCCACCCCCTCAACAAACTCCTTCCAAACCTTACTCCCCTTAGCCTTCTCCACATCCCACTCCACATCCCCCCTACTAAAGTGAATCCCAATCCCTACGACGAGCGTAGCGAGTCGCGTGAAAATTGACGTTGACGAATTAGAATTGGGTGGTGGTGGTGGTGGTGGCGTCGATATATAGACTGGAGCTACTAGCGCAGCTGAATGACAAACGGAAATAACGCATTCCCACCTCGTCGCTTCGCTCCTCGCAGTTGCTCACCTCTCCTCGGTAACGTCTTCGACCTATTCACCCCACTCCCATGATACGTATCCCCATCATGAAAGCTCCCACCCCCCGCCTTCAACCCAACCGTCTCCTTAAATTCAACCACCTCAACACCTTCATCCTTCCCCATCTTCGAAGCCATGTACCTGTAATCCTCTCCACCGAAAAAACTACTATTCGCACCAACAGGATAACCTTCTTCACTAGTTTTCAACCATGTATGACTTCCTACGGCGAACTCTAAACCTCCACTATCTTCTTCAATATCGTCTAAAGTTATCCATAAAGTTACTATCCTCACGTTTTTATGATATCCACCATCTAGATCGTTTTCCGTTAATTCTCGTTTCAAGGGAATGTAAGGACGGTCGCGGTGGAAGGAGAGGGAGGGAGCGTTGGGGGGTTTTAACCAGGCTTGGTCTTGGATGTAGCGGACGGAAGGCCAGTTTGTTAGGTGGCCGATGTAGGAGGCTAGGGTGGGGGAACGGAGGATTGAGGAGATGGAGGGGTTGGAGAGGTGGGTGTTTACTGCGACGTATGCGGTAGCGAGTTTCGTATAAAGATTGTTTTTGACGTGTTAGAATTAAGTAGCGATGAGAGAGGCGTCCACGTTGGCACTGGAACCTACAGCGTAACTAATAATTACGACCACGAGTAATTCGCATTCCCAGCGAGGAGACTGAGCTCCCCGCAGTTTCTCACCTATTTGGAGGGTTTTTGTGTTTTGGAGGTTGCCGGTGAAGCCTAGAGGTTTTTGGGGGTCAGGGGGAGCATTTATTTTTTTGCAGGGTTTAGTGGGAGGAGTTGAGGAGGGGTAGGAGTGGCGGATTAGGGATTCGAGGGAGGTGCGGAGGGAGGTTGTTTCAGAGGGAGTGAGGGAGATGTAGAAGCCGTCGGCGTTGAAGGATGCCGAGGGGGAGGGGGTGGGGGTGGAGCTGCTAGGGTTGCTGTTGTGAACGAACGAGGAAATGAAGGTTAGAATGGGATTTTTAAAATTGGATTAGAACGGATTAGATTCTCGGTGTTGGTGCTTCCTCTGACGCGCTTCTTGGAATCGAAGTCCTCGCGGCCTTTTTTTATGCTTTCGAGGCGCTCCATCTTGTTGATGCGGCAGCGCTTGCTCTCGGCCATGATGTCGCCGGGGTGACGTTGCACTTGGTCGCGATGTCGTCCTCCTTTTGTCCGACTCGTAATTGTTAAGGTCCGAGTCCGTGGAGTAGTTTAGCTCGTCTCCCGACAGGAGGTCCGCCTCTCTTGGGGCTTCCATCTTCTTCCTCTTGGCGGCGAGGTGGGGGTCGCAAACGGATCGCCTTCACTCTCGCTACGAGCTTCTTGATCTTGTTGAGCTCGGCCGAGCTGAAGAACAAAAGCACTCCGCAACGTTCTAGTCGCACGTCATGCATAGATAACATCGATGAATTAACCGCTATCGAACCCACAACCCCTCGTCTTCGGATAAAATCCCAAAGCTCACCTCAAATTGCTCGCGCTGGCGACAGCAGAAGGATTGAAAGAGGACATCCTAAGAGACGGCAAGAGTCGAGATTTCTCGAGAGCGTGAACGATGAATTTAGGAATTTAGGAAAGCTTGGATTGTGCTATCGTGCGTGGATATGGAAACTATGTGCTAGGTGGTGCGAGGGGGACTCTGAGAGGTTTGAGTAGTGTTGTAGGATGAGATTGGAGGCGATTTATATGTGGTCAAATCGGCTGAAAAGAAAATTGAGGGAGCAAAAATCTACCCAATAACGATTGATTATCGCTCAGCAAAATAACGCTGCCATCTTAGATCCACATCAAGGCCTCAACCCTTAACAGCTGACCTCGTTACGACCCCCCATCTATCTTTTTCACTCGACCCGATCTCATCCTCCGCCACGCGCGATGCTCCTCCGCTCTCTCCCCGCCCTCCCCGCCCTCCTCCTCTTCCTCCTCCTCCCACCCTCCCTCTCCTTCCTCCCCCCCTACGCAAGATCCCTCCTCCGCCCCTCCTTCCACCTTCAGTCCACCCCTAAGGGGTCCTCCCCCCAACCCCGCCCGGAACCCACCCCAAACGACATCGCAATCTACGACGAAATGATCGACAAACTAAGCATGGCCACGATCCAAGAACTCCCTACAGCGGTTAGCGCGGCACTGAAGGTTGTTGGGAGTCCGAGTTTTTTTATGAGGATTGGTGAGATTGAAGAAATGGGAATCAAAAATATATCCAAAAACTGTTCCTTCTTCTAACGCTTGCTTCACCCCGCCCAGCCGAACGCTCCGACATGACAACCTCCACAACCGAAAAAGACCGCCTCTCCTCCCTCGCCTCTAACCTCTCCGCCACCCTCCAAGCCGTCGTCTCAACCTCCGAAAAAAAGCTAAACGACGCTTCCACCACTCTCCAAAAAGTCCTAGCCTCCTGCGCCGAACCCTCCGGCGAATTCATCGTCCCCCTCACCCAAAAATCCAAAACCTCCCTAAAATCCGAACTCCAAAACCTCCCCCTCTCCGATCTCGACGAAACCTTCGTCTCAACCCTAGACTCCTACATGAACAAAGCCTCAAAAGACGATCTCCCCGGTCTCGTTTTCCTCCTTCAAACTGCTATGCAATATTACGCCGGTATAGCCATAAGTTCCGCTCGCCGTGATTTGATAGATGCAGTAGCTAAGAATGTAGCTGCAGTGGATGATGATGTAGTTGTTCCTGAGGAGAGTAGTTGTTCTAAGTTTTTTACGGATTTGATAGTGTGTGAGAGGGAGGAGTGGGGGGAGAGGTTGAAGGATTTACCGGAGGGGGTTGATTTGGGGGGGTTGAGTAATGAAGCGCAGAAGACTATTGAGTCGGTTGTTTTGGGGTTGGAGAATGGGAGTGTTAGGCAGAGGGTTTGGGCGGAGTATTTGAGGGAGATTGTTAATGTTATTGAGGAGCTAAGAAGAGCTGAGGAGAAGGATTGAAAAAACAAACGAGATTGGGTTTTTAATTTTCAAAATGCGTTTTCTCATTATAATACGATACAACACAACACATCAGTTTAATCGCGATGCGGCTTGCTATAATATTAAATCCCAACACCAAAACAAAACACATGATACTCCAATATGTGATTATTCAACACGTACAAAACAGAACAACAAAACAAAACATAACTTTCTCCAAAAAATCACTCCCTTTTCCTAATTCATAATTATTATAATAACCCTAATAAAAATCAAGTGGAAAAGCTCACGGCCTTGCTCAAGACTGTTGGCGGCTCCGCCGGGTTGTCGATGTCGATGACTACTTTGCTCTTCCTCTGTTGCACTTCGTCTGCTTCGTTCAGCAGCAGCTCTAGTTCTTGGTGGTGGTCCTCCTCCGTCATGCCGCCTCCCTTTCCCTCCTCCCCCCACTTGTTGTTGGCTTCTGCGACAGCCTCTGGCACCTTCTCTTCCTCCTTCACTCCCTCCCCGTAGTCGTCCTCTTCAACGAGGCCCAACGCCTCCGCGCTGCCCCTGATGATATCCTCGAGCCCGCTGTTTCTGTAAACGTACTGCAAAGCGTTCAGACCATCAGGGCCCTCGTTCCTCTTGAAGACGTGATCGTCAGTGGTGAACTCGTCGAATTCGTTCTGGTCGGTGACCTTGCGGGTCCGAGCGTACTCGCTCTGCCGCTGGTCGATGTAGTACTGGGTCATGTCGTTCCTGTCGACCGAGTCAACGAAGATTATGGGCCCGGACCCGGGGTACATCTCGCAGAACTTCATGTAAGTCTGTGACGACGCGTAGCGACGAGCATTAACGAGTTAGAATTGCGTAACAACGAAAAACGATAGCTTGGCCGGATTACTCGCTTAAATATCATGTTCGTCGCGTTCGCTCCTCGTAACTCGTCAGAATCGCGTAACTACGAAATCCGCTTGCACATGTAGTCTAAGGCTACCCTTGCAGCCGGATTGCTCGCTAAATATCGTGGTCGTGGCTCATCGCGTTCGACTCCTCACAGGATTCTTACCTGCTTGTTGACGAGTCTGTAGTCTCCCGCGTATTCGTCCGAGGCCAGCTTGATTCCCTCCTTGAGGTACCACATCTTGGTGTCCTTCTGAACGCCGAGCAGCATGGTGTTGTCGAGCTGCGGTGTTTTTAGTGTTAGAAGGTTTATAATAATAATATAATAATTTTTAGTATGGAACAGAAAACCAGAAAAATCGTCTCACCTTCTTGGGCCTCTCGGAGACCCCTTCCACCATGGTTTCCTTGACGGAGGTGTAGGCGAGCCAGTAGTGTATGAACTTACTGGGGACGATGTACCACGTGTAGGGGGAGGTGTCTGAGTCACCCGCCTTCATAATGGAGGACGCCTCGTCTGCCTTGGTCATGTCGCCGGACATGCTGTTGTCGACCTGTTTTATTTGGAGGTTCTTTATCGATGAGGGGTTGTACGGTTGGCTGTCGGAAGAGCCCTGCGCCCTTTCGGGGTCGGGCCTGTTCCTGCTGCCCCACAAGAACTCGTCCCTCTCGATGAAGAGGTATTCGGCGTTGTTGACTGCGGAGAAGAGAACGAGTGACGTTAGAATAATTTCTGGTACAAGCGGAATATAAGCGGAGCGAAGTCGGACCATTCTAACAGTGTCGCTACTGCTGCTGCTCTTCCTCCTCCTCCTCACCTAACATCCTGAAGGTCTTCCACCTGGCGTTGTTCTCCTTGACCTCTTTGGAGGCGTCGAGCTCTGCGACAAGCGAAGCGAGGAGCAGCGAGCGTATTAGTGGTGGAGATAGTGAAACTCATCGCTTCGCTCCTCATGGAGACTCATTACGACCGTAATTGTCACATTCCCAGCTCGTCGCTTCGCTCCTCGCTCACCTACGTCCTCGTTCCTGCGCAGCAAAAGCGTGGAGAGCGGAGCGCAGAGCTGGTCTACGTCCATGCCGTTCCTGTCCTTGAACTTGCACATGTCGTAGAGGTGGATGCAGAAGCTTCCGAGGAAGTCGAGGGAGGGTTGAGAGAGACGGTTGCCGTTGGGGGGGGAGTTTGTCTCGAAGAAGTTTCTCAAGTCCTTCGGGCTCTTACAATCCAGAATATCGTCGTAGAGATCGTAGCTAATAAGAGGCGCGAATGACAAGATCAGCTCGGCGATGGCGCTCGCCACAGGGGCGGCTGCGTCTCCTACAACTTCCCTGAACTCGTTGATGCTGACCCTCTTCCCGCTCTCTAGCATCTCCTGCAGCTTCCCTGGTTTGGTCTTGCTCTTAGTCCCACGCATCCTGTACAGGCCGGGACAGGAGAAGTCACTTTCAACGAAGCGGAGGCCGTAGACGAGGGACATGATGGAATGTTGGTTGATGGGTTTGAGGAGGCGGAGGTCGGAGACGGTGATGGGCTTGCTGTTGGGGTTGGCCTTGGTCAGCTCTTTCGCGAGGATGGTTTCGCGGCTCAGCATGGACCTGTGTGGG
>BLQM01000394.1:1501-16046 GCA_012489335.1 Triparma laevis f. inornata | reverse complement strand
GGGGGGGGAGATTGGGGGTGTTAGTATAGTTTTGCAAGCAGAGCAACATCTTCAGGCACGGGTATCTCTCTCACCTCACTCTTGAACTTCGTAGGCTTCGCCCTAAAAACCCCCTTAAAGCCCTTCCCCTTCCCCTGATTCGCACACAGCATCTTGAACTCCTCCAAATTCAACTGCCCATCCTTATTCTTATCGAACTTCTCCACCAACTTCTCCGCTTCCTCGCTCGACAGAGCCTGACCCGTAACGCTCATCAAGCCGATGTGGAGCTCGGAAACGCTGATGAAGCCGTCGGAGGAGAGGTCGATTGCGGCGAAGACGCGGTCGGTGTCGAATGGGGCGTCTAAGGCGGCACGATCGATGGTGGTGGGGCGGCCGAGAGATGAACGTCTTGGGGGCGTTGGAGGGGGAGCATTGGCCATTGTTGGGGGGGATGTGGGAGGGGCGGGTTGGGGGGAGGGTAGGGGTTGGGGTTGGGTGGGGGTATTTGGATTGGGTGTTGTGCGACTTTAGGAGGTTGGGGTAGATATTTGTGGTCCTTTTCGAGGGTTTTGCGTCCAGGGATCTCACTAACAAATCCTCACATACCTCAACTGTCGCGCTGCGTCCGTACCTCGCAGTTGAATCAGTGTGACCCCTCATGTGTCTTGATACACAGGGTACGTACCGTTTACACTATAATCCTTGATTTTGACGAGATTGCTTGCAAAACCTGGCCAGGCACAGAGCCATGCCCGCCCGCCACTTATCATCTTGGGACGTAACACTCACTGCTTGCACTAATCGATTGTACATTTCCCTACGCTCTCCACTATGCTAACACATCCCACCCATAACCCCCCCCACCTCCAGAACCCTTACATCATAACCTCTCGAAGATCTTGGTCGAACTGTCGATCCTCATGTCACCTTCCCCACCTATCTCCAAAATGAAGAAGGACTCGAACATGGTTGAGAACCAAAGCAACCGACACGACAAGTGCTCGAAAACGCCCCCCACGACCGGCTGGGCGATTTGGGCGCTTTTGATTGTTGTCGTCCTACTCGGATCCGGCGCTAGTGTTTTGACGAAGCGCAGATCTGAGGAATGCGTTGTCGCTTTTAGCGACAGCGCCAGCGGTGAAGCCTCAATTCACGTTAACACAGTGGAACAGGTGAGTTCTGTGAGAGGGGTGGTGATAGTGATGGATTTTATTGTAGGAGTGAATCTCGTTATCTATCGTAAAATGCGTTAAGTGCACGCTAGTCCGAAATGAGAGGGGTGACGATCCTCTATAACGCGTAAATCAACGAGAACTCCCTTAACTCACACCTCCCTCCCTCCCTCCACAGCCCCCAACCCCCCGCAATCCAAATTCCTATCGCGCAGCTTACCGCACAACCTCGTAATGCGACCTCCTATCCTTATTCTTCCGTCTCTTACCCCGTGGCCGCTTCCACTACCACCACCGCCATGATAACTTCTGACTACGATTCTCACCCTACCACGACAAAGGAGATGAACATTCACGACTTCGAAAACGAGGAATGGGTAAAACGCCTTGACTCCGCCTTCACCTCGACCTCGAAGTTCACCTTGACTACCGACACTATCGGGGCGGCCTACACTACCACCGCCGCCACAATGACATCTGACTGCGGTTCTTCTCTGTTACTGGCAAAGACGGAGATGAGCGTGCATTACTTCGAAAATGAAGAAGGGGCCTAACGCCTTGACTCCTCCTTCATCTTGACTATCGATACGACCGTGGCCGCTTCCACTACTACCACTGCTGCCTCAATTACTTCTGACTATGATACTCTTCCGTCTATGGCAAAGGCTGGGATGAACATGCACGACCTCGAAAACGAGGAAAGGGCCGAACATCTTGACGTTTCCCTTACCTCTAATTCGATTCTGATAACCGACACCACCATGGCCGCTTCCACTTCCACCGCCACCGCACTTTTTGGCGAGAGCGGCGAGGGCTACCCTGACAAATTCTGGCTCGTGGCAGGAACGGCGAGCTTCTCATCTGTGATTAATGCCATTTGGCTTCGAAGGAAGGTGAGTTATATGTTGAAGGTTGAGGACGAATAGGCAAAATTCTAATACACCACAATCCTCAAAAACAATCGAACAGGGACTTTCCGGCGGGGCGCTAGGCCTCCTGAGTTTGAACTGTGGGCGGAGTACTGAACACTACCGGTCTGAAAGAAGGAGGGGTGGGTCGGGCGACACATCCATCATGAAGGCTTATTTAATATTATGCCTTGTACTCTGTATCAATGGGGTCACGGGACAAAGGATGGTAACGAGTTACGGGCAAGGGCTACATAAGGATTTCTATTCCGAAACCGGGAGGATGCTCCAAGATTGTTCAGGACAAAGCACAACTTGGGGTCCGGGAATAGGTGAGTTGCGAGTTAGGCAGAGCCTTTTTTGTATGAGGGAGGGGAGTGGGGTTTTAATTTTTCTAACACCTCATGTAACGTACGTGGTATATTATATATATAAAGGACCACCTCCAGACGGTTGCGGAGGTAGCGGCCCTTCAGACGGTGGTTCCCGCGGTGGTGGTGGGACTTCCGGTCAAGTCACATCAACCGCCTGCGCCGTCACGAGCGGCACCTGCGCCACCGATGGTTCCTCAAATTCCTGAGCTATCCGAGACCTTATCTACTCAACGACCACGGGGAAGTTCACCGGTACGATTACTACGAATTAATGTATCGACCACGAACGGATCATTCAAGGTGGCAGTTCCGCACCCGGAAACAACGATGTGTTGTGCATCGAGCAAACGATACCAACCGTGACTGGGTCTACTGCTTCTGACATCCCTACTTTGGGACGCGCTGCCATGACGATCTCTGGCGGAGTCAACATTTACTCTGCCTTCGAAGCTGGCTTCAACGACTGTGCGATTGATGGTATGCCTTGCGCGTGCAACGAAGAGAGCTGTGATGCGGGGTTGGACGTCGGGGCCTGCGAGGTGAGACTAGGTGAAACGAAAAAACTTTATTATTTAATTCTAACTCGTCGCTTCGTTCCTCGTCGCTCCTCGTCAGGCCCACCTGCACCACTCTTGCACCAGTCACGTCTCCGTTGGTATGTTCATGGACACCTGCGGAGGTCACGCTGACCCCTACCACATTCACACGGACCCAGTTTGCAACTACGAGACCGACACCGCCACCGGCCACTCCACGCTCCTCGGCATTTCGATGGACGGGTTTTGAATCTACGGGAGATTCGAGACCGCCGACCAGAGGCCATGCAACCTCGACGTCTGCCACGGTCACGTTGGTACCGTCCCCGCTAACTCCGCTTACGACGTTACGGTTGGATCCAGCTCGGTGTACCACTACCACGTCTCCGATTACGCTGGTTATCCATTTACTTGGACGTTAGGCTGCTATGGAAACCCGACCACCCCGGTTGACCTCACGACTTGCGAGAGTCTGTACGACAGCTACGCTACCGGAGCTGACACCAGCACCATCTATACCGACGTTAACTCAGAAGGATTGGTGGTCAAGCTCTGGTGTCCGTGCTTCGAGGTTCCTGTGTTTGAGGGTTAGGGTCTACTCCCCCCCCCCAAACACTCTTGGGACTTTCGCGGGTGCACCACAGGTGAGTTTGAGGCGAGGTAAGCAGAGTGAAGCGAGTAAATATAAATTCTGACAATTAATAATCTAACCTCTAAACGTTTCGTTTCGTTTCGCTTCGCTTGCTTGCTCGTCGCAGGCTCTCCAGTCACGGACTACATTGCCGGAGTCCTCAACGCCACACCGATAAACGGTCCCACCTGTTCCTCAGACAGAATATCATTTGATGGGAGTAACGACACCGTAATTCTTGACGACTTGGAGTGGGGTGGGACCACGAACTTCGAGGTGTACGTCAAGTACAATAGCTTCAAGTACGCTAGTCGTGTCTTTTGTTTTAGCAACGGAGACAGTGACTGGGTCAACATGTACAACGAAGGTACTTTATCCCAAATCGGGTAGAGTGTTTGGCAGAGATCAACGCACAAGTACCTCCACACGAGCAACTTCGACTCCTCTACCTGGACCCATGTCGTTGTCTCAGTCTCAAGTAATACTGCTACCAACAACGGCGACGACATCAACACCGTCGAAGGTGGCACCGTCACAGTTCATGATACTTGCCCTCCAGATTGGTCAGGTATTCCGACGACTGGCTCTAATTTGGACACCGATGGCAACCCCATATCTGGCACGGCTAAGAATTTTGGGCAAGGGCGAGTCATGCGCGTTTGGTGCGTACCCAGACCGAGAAGAATTATTTCATCGCACCGAAAACCACAACACATAACACAACCAACATCTACGCATTGAATTCAAACACATCCACCAACGCCAACTCCTCCCCCCTCCCTTCTTCTTCCTCAGAACGTGCAATCTCTCTTGTCCTTCCGGGCAGTTCAACCCTGGTTCGGGGCCATGCTTGGAAGGTCAGGTTGTATTGCCAGCACGTCTCCCTCTGACGACGGCTCGGATGGGGACTTTTATTGTATTAACGGTGGGTCTGCAGGTGGGTTACCCGGATCTTCTTCTTGCATTTGCATTAATTATTACGGAGGGCTTAACTGCGAGATACTCCCGTGCGTTGCCAGCACATCTCCTTCCGACGACGGCTCAAGTGGGGCCTCCTATTGCGTCAACGGCGGGTCTATAGGTGGATACGCTGGGCATTGCACCTGCACCTGCCCTGCGGGCTTTAACGGTGCCGACTGTACTACCTCCTGCCCTGCCGGCTATACTGGTAGTTGTAGCGGTAACTGCGATGTTGCTCTTTCATGTTCTGCCAGCACGACTCCGTCCGACGACGGCTCGGATGGGAACTTCTATTGCGTCAACGGTGGGTCTGTAGATGGATTCACTGGGTCTTGTACTTGCACCTCGTGCAACACGGGCTTCAGCGGTCTTAGCTGCGAGTTACCTCCGTGCGTCGCCAGCACGTCTCCTTCCGACGAAGGCTCAAGTGGAGGCCTTCTATTGTATCAATGGCGGGTCTGTTGGTGGATTTGTTGGGCCCTCCACCACCACCTCCGGTGAAACGAACATTTACTGTCAGAACGGCGACGCTGCCACTTGCTGCGACGGCGACGGTAGCTGCAAACCTTCACGATTAGTGACGTAACTGCCTTTGCCTCAAGCAGGTTTGATGTCGAACCTTGCGACAATTGCGAGGGCGACTATCTAACGGTTGGCTCTACCAAGTACTGTGGCACCTCAGGTCCGGCTGCCGGCTCGTTCACTGCTGGTCAACAAGTTACCTTTTACGAGGGTGGTGGTACCCAGACATCTGGCTTTGAGATTTGCATGGGCGAACAACATTGCGCTGCCAGCACTTCTCCCTCCGACGACGGCACTAATGGGAACTTCTATTGCATCAACGGTGGTACTGTAGGTGGTATTTCTGGGGCTTTGTACCTGCACCTCATTTGAAGACCAAGCTCACTACGTGGGATAGGCCCGATGGGTTTATTGGAGACGACCAGTTGTAAGTTTAGGGGGGTGAGGGGGGTGAGGGGGTGAGGTTTTTTTTAAAGTGGTGGGGGGAAATTTCAATTATCAGCGTTTGGTTTACAATAAACAAACATTCTTTCCCTACAGTTAAGTCTCGCACTCCTCTCCCCCCACGACCTTCAAAGTGAACTTCCCAACGTCGTCGAACCCAGCCACTCCGGCCTTGCACTCGAACTCGCCTGTCGTCTTAATACTATCGTTCTTCCCTTTCCCCTCAATTTCCACCTTCACCTTTTTCTCCTCAACCTTAAACTCCGCCTCCCCCAACGCGTCTTTCAAAGAAGCAATAACGTCTTTCGCTGAGACTTTGCCGAACAGCTTCCCCCCCTCCCCCTCCTTCCTCGTTACGCACAGCACGGACATGGCGGTCACTTTCTTGCAGAATTCAGTCGCTGCCTGCTTCGATTCCGTGGCCTTCTGTTGCTTGCCGGCGTCGAGGATTTGGACCTCTTCGTCGGTTACGAGGCGACCTAAGCCCTTCTTCTGAACGACGTTGGACCAGTAGGCGGGGCTTAACATTACTACTTCGTTTTGCACGCCGGTGCCGGGGATCGTTTGAAGGAGGAGGACCTGCATCGTCTTAGTGCTGCTAGCATTTGGGTTCGCTTTTTTCTTCTTCGCGGAGAGAGCGGAGAGTCTTGCAGGAGAGAAGGTTCGACTGCGACCACCTATTACGCCATTGGGATGAAGCAGGAAGCTGAGGGTGGGGGGTTGCAGCGAGGTGAGGTCGATGTCGATGTCGCTGGATGCAGACGAGCTGGGAAAGATTGATCTACGAGACATATCTCACCTCCAGCTTGCCTGCAGCACCATCAATACTATAAGCACGGCGAGTTGCATTCGCAGCGTCAGCCGAGATGCCGATCAAGAGCAATATGCTGAAGTGGAAATCCATCTGCTGCAGGATGAAATCCTGCAAAAGACTCCAACACAAAATGCTTGCATCACGATCCGCTATCGCCCGACTCGCTCGCGCCACCAATGCCAGGTCCATGAGTGGTGGCATCAGCTTCGAGCTAAACGAAGAGCAGGTAAATCCTTTTCCCTCGACGCGCTCGATGATGCCCAAAACTTAACTCACTCTCTCCCACCCAACCCTCCCACCAGGGTGCTATCCGCGACCTTGCTCGCAACTTTTCCCGCGACGTTATAATCCCTGCCGCAGCTGAACTCGACAAGACGATGAAATTCCCTCAAGACATTTTCGCTCAAGGTACGAAGCCGGAGTCGATCGAAGTCTCCTCGCCGGGAATGTGGTATTCATGGAGTCGTAATTCTTCGCGATTAGTTTCAGTGTCAGCATGAACACCACTTTCATCGATACGTAATTCTAACTCGTTTACGTCAATCTTCATGCGACTTGCTTCGCTCGTTTCGAAGCTCACGAGCTCGGGCTCGTGAACTGTCACGTCTCCGAGTCGTGCGGCGGCATGGGTTTGCACACCCTCGAGGGCTGCGTGATCGCGGAGGAGCTCGCTTACGGTTGTTCCGGCGTAGGAACGGCCGTCGAGGCCAACACGCTCGCTTCGATGCCGGTAATTCTCGGCGCTTCAGAGGAGCAGAAGAAGAAGGTGAGAAACTGCATACACGATATTTGCAAGGGGTAACTGCCAGCAAAGAACTTACTAAACTTACCCACCGCCTCGCTCCTCGCCTCGCTCCTCGCCTCGCTCCTCGCCTCGCTCATCGCTTCGCTAATGCTCCTCGCTACGCTCGTCGCAGTACTTGGGCCGCTTGATCGACGCTCCCATTCAAGCCGCGTACTGTGTGTCAGAGGCTGGAGCCGGTTCGGACGTCGCCGCCGCGGCTACAACTGCTACTAAGAAGGGCGATACGTACCTTCTCAACGGGTCAAAGATGTGGATTACCAACGGAGGAGTCGCGCAAGAATCGGGAGGATGGTACTTTGTAATGGCGAAGACTGATCCTTCCGCTTCTGCCGGCAAGGCGTTCACCGGCTTCATCGTTGACGCTCAGGTGAGAACCCGCGAGGGGGACGAAGCTCAGCGAGGAGCGAAGCGACGAGCTAGAAGACAGATTTATGCATCTCGTCGCTTCGCTCCTCGTGGTCTCCGCCGCTTTCGTCGCTTCTCGTTTCTAACTCGTTATCGCCAATCTTCATGCGACTCGTTTCGCTCGTCGCATCGTCGCAGACCCCTGGCATCACCGTCGCTCCCAAGTTGATCAACATGGGCCAGAGGTGCAGCGACACTAGGCCTATCTTCTTCGACAACGTGGAGGTCCCTGCTGAGAACGTCATTGGCTCGGAGGGCAACGGTTTCAAGTTGGCCATGGGCGCTTTCGATAACACTCGTCCTCCCGTCGCTGCTGGAGCTGTCGGCGTGGCCCGCCGCGCAATGGATGAAGCCATGCAGTACGCGTCGGAGCGCAAGACCATGGGCACCACCATCAACAAACACCAGTCTGTGGCTTTCATGCTCGCCGACATGGCCATGAACGTCGAAGCGGGAAGGATGCTAACCTGGAAGAGGTGAGAAATGCGAGGAGCGAAGCGATGGGCTGGGAATGCATTAATTTTGTTCGTCATTCGGCTGCGCTGGTAGCTCCAGTCTAGATATCGACGCCTCCATCACCGCAACGTAATTCTAACTCGTCGTCGCTTCGCTCCTCCGCTCGTCACAGCGCCTACGAGATCGACCAAGGAAGAAGCAACACAATGTACGCGAGCATGGCCAAGGCTTTCGCTGGAGACGCCTGCAACAAGATTGTCGCTGACGCCGTTCAGATTTTCGGAGGAGCTGGTTTCAACACCGAGTACCCCGTCGAGAAGCTAATGCGAGATGCCAAGATCTACCAGCTGTACGAGGGCACTAGGTGAGAAACTGCGAGGAGCGAAGTGGCACCGCTACACAATTCTAACTCATCAACACCAATCTTCATGCGGCTCGCTACGCTCCTCGCAGTCAAATCCAAAGGGTGATCATTAGCAGGCACATGGAAGCTCGTGGACCTGGAGGACTCGCTCCTTAAAAAAGCGCTCGAGGAGGAGAAGCATTAAACCATATAAAAAAGTTCTACTTTTTGTATTTATTGACTCTATTTGAACTTCCCCTGTAGAAATTCCCCCGCCGCGTCCTTCAAGAACCCGCTGCTCTTCTCCATATTTTTTTTGCTCTCTTCCAGTTCGCGACGTAATTTCTCCACGCCCATGCCGCTGGACAGTTGTCGTAGGGATTCTTCCATGTCTCTGTGGGGGGGGGGGGGTACGAGTTAGATATATTTTATTGCGCTGTTTTTTTAATTCATCCTCTCACCTAGCTCTGCTATTTGCGCTATTCGGATCGTCTCCGTAGTTCATTGACTGCTTTTTGCGTTGCTGGTTCTTCACCTTGAGACCCTTCTTTTCTTTCGAGCCGGTTTTGCTACGGCTTTCGCCGCCGGAGGAGCTGCTGCGCTGCATGCTGCCGTAGGCGGCACCGGGGGCATTCATGGACCTGCCATTGACATTGGGGTTGGTGAAGGTTTTGCCTGTGGACTGTCTCATCTTACGGGCGAGCTCCAAAGGGTTGCCAGCGAAGGTTCCGCCGGACTGTGGGGATTGGGGGGGTTTTGGTTGGGTTAGGGGTTGGGGGAGGGGGGAGCGCTGTTAGTGGTTTCGACACAAAAGCGACGAAACGACGATGTGTGTCGTCGCTTCGCTCCTCGAGCTCCATCTCCCTTCTCATCTCCTTCTCACCTTACTCGTCAGCAACGCAACCTTCGCAGCATCGCTATCACCATCAGGCATATCGCTCAGCGCCTCCATAGTAGACAATCTCTCCGCGTATTGGAACGCCTCCGCTAAGAGATCAGGGTTGATCGCCTGCTGCACTGACTGGCTGCCCGAGTTCTTGCGGGATTTCTTTTTCCCTCCTGTGTCGATTTTGCTTTTGACATTGGAAGTTCGGAGGGGGGCGGATTTTACGTTCGACTCGAGGCTCCTGAGAGCCTGCTTGTTCTTACGGAGGATGGCATCGGTCTCCTTGGCGCTCTTGGTGGAGAGGCTGGGGCGGCCAAACTTGGGAGGAGGGCGAGACAGCAGGGTCTCCACGCCCTGGTAGAAGTTAGGGTCCATTCGCGGGGTCGTCACTTCTGCGACGAGCGGAGGAGTGAAGCGACGACGAGTTAGAATTGCGTAGCTCAGAAAGCGACTTGTGCGTATAGTCCTATGCTACCAGCACGGCCGAAGTACAAGCGCAAATATTGAGTTCTTAACTCGTCGCGACGCTCCCTCGCTACTTCTAACCTTCCTCAGAGGCCTGAGGGTTGAGGCGAGGCATCAGCAGTAAGCGTAAGCGTTAGGGTTAGCGTGTGTGTGTGTGCGAGTAGAATGAATCCTAACTCTAACTCTAACACTTGCCCGCCACTCTCACTCTAACTTCTCACCTTTTCATCATCGTCGTCGTACTCATCGTCGTACTCTCCTCCCTCATCTCCGTAGTCATCATCCTTCGTAGCGTCATACCCCTCTGCTTCTCCTACGATACCATCCAAACTAATTCCATACTACAAGAAAGAGAGTCGCAAAAACGCGGATCATTCATTTAATTTTCAGGGTTAGATTACGTTACGAGAAAGGGAGAAAGGGAGAAAGGGAGAGAAAAGTGAGCCTGGCACACATCAATAACGGAGCACTCAACGCTTAGCACACGTCGTTTCCCGTGAAGATATACCATCGCTGATGGTTTGGAACCCGCTCCCCTCATTTTCCTGTTCGAGATGAAAAACGTTGTATTTAAGTCCTTCGAATTCTCACCTGGCCGTTAGTAACATTCTCTTTATCATCCCCTCCTCTAACAACCTCATATTTCTTCGGGCTAGCATCATAAAAATCCCCCCCTTGATGCAAAGGAAGGGAGCCACTTGGAGCCTCCATTCCTTCGTCGTCTGAGTACTCGCCTGAGTCTTCTTCCGATTCGTAATCGTAGGTGTGACCAGATGTGGGGAGGTTAATGGGGGCTGGGGAGGAGGAGGATGGGGTGCCCCAGAAGAGAGCTTTGGGAGGGGAGGAAGAGGCCATTATGGAGTGGCGCGGGTGGGTGATTTTTTGCGGGGGAGAGGAGGGGGGGGTAATTGACTTGTTTTGGTGTGGATGTCCAAAAAGTCAAAAAACTTGAAAATAACAAGAAACGAGATTTGTTGCTGGGGGAAGGTGAGGACCGCTGGGTGTCTGAGGGAATGAGTGAGTGACCACGGGGCTTTTGTCATTGTACCACGTTTTACTTTAAAGTGGCGGAACCTGCGCGTATTAATGAATAAATCAAAGAGCTGTTTAACTCACTCGAGCGGAATGAACCAGGTCTCGCCTTAGTGAAGGGTCTGAAGGGGGAGAGGATTAGGGGAATGACATTTCTAACACTCTGGTTCGTGCAGATTTGGGAACTGTCCAAATGGCTTCCAACGTTTCGGTCAAGGTGGCCGTGAGAATGAGGTGAGAGTAGAGTTAGTAGGGAGAGGCGTGGGAGAGACAACAAGACAAATTCGCCTACATTATTCGCTAACCACGAATTGTTGTATTATTTGCAGGCCCTTCAATAACAACGAAAAGGCCGCAGGAAGTAATCAGTGCATTATAATGAACAAGGAGCACAACCAGGTGGTTATTAAGAACCCCGAAGGGAAGGAAGGAGGAGAGGACAAGGTTTTTACCTACGATTACGTCTACGATAGCTGTCTGCCTGAGGAGGACGAGAACTATGCGGGACAGGATACCGTATGGGACGATCTAGGGATGGAGCTTTTAGAGGCGGCGTGGGCGGGGTATAACTACAGTTTATTTGCGTACGGGCAGACGGGGAGTGGAAAGAGTCATAGCATGGTTGGGTTTGGAGAGGCGAGGTGAGCGTAGTTACTGTGAGGAGCGAAGCGACGAGCTGGAAATGCGACAATTGCGTGCTCCTCAATTTAAGAACATGTAATAAACTAGCGAGGAGCGGAGCGACTTACGATTAAAAGGCGTCATAATTACAACGAGGAGGCTCTTCGAAAACGAGGCTCATATTGAAACGACGAGATTATGAAAACGACGTAATCAGAACACTGAGCGAGAGGAACTCGTCGGTTTCTTGAAAACGCCGCTCGAAGAACTCATCAACTCTTCAGAATACGCCGCTAGAAGAATTCCTCGGCTCTTCGAAAACGCAGCTTGAAGAACTCATCGGCTCTTCGAGAACGCCGCTCATATTGAAACGACGAGTATTAACGAACGCACATTCTCACTCACATTCTATACTAACTCGTCGCTTCGCTCCTCGCTACGATACGCTCGTCACAGGGGGGTGATTCCCAGGGCTTGCGAAGCGATCTTCAAGAAGATGCGTGGGGATGGAGAGAGTAGTGGGGGGGTGGGGGGAAGGACGGGGACGACGTGAGGTACAAGGTGGAGGCCAGCATGTTGGAGATTTACAACGAGCGAATAAGGGACTTGTTTGTGCCCATGAATCAGCAGGACAAGGGGGGGCTCAAGGTGAGGCCATGGAAACATCGGATACAATGTGTACAGCGATATATATAAAATAGTGATACAAAACAACTAACCTCTCTCACGCAACTTCTCTTATGCTCGCTCGCTCGGCAGGTCCGAGACAGCCCGTCCACAGGAGCGTACGTCTTCGGACTCAAGAAAATCCCAGTCGTCTCGTATAGCCAGATCGAAAGGCTGATGGCGTTCGGAACCAAGAACAGGACAGTGGCAGCGACCAACATGAACGAGACGAGTAGCAGGGCCCACACCATTTTTTGCATCGCCTTCGTCCAGACCGTGGTGAACAGGGACACCATGAAGGCCAACGACATTAGAAGCGAGATCAGTTTAGTCGATTTGGCAGGTGAGGTGCTGAGTTACTGCGAGGACGAAGCCCAGCGAAGAGCGAAGCGACGAGCTGATAGTACTGGTAGTAGCTCGTCTCCGCTGCTTTCTTCGCTACGCAATTCTGACGAGATACTGCGAGGAGCGAAGCGACGATTAAAGTAGAGAACGAATTGTCTATGAACTCGTCGCTTCGCGACGAGCATTAAGAACAAAGTAAACTAACTCGTCGTCGCTTCGCTCCTCGGCTCGCTTCGCTCGTCGCAGGATCAGAGAGAGTCAGCAGGACCGGCGCCAGCGGGGACAGGCTCGTAGAGGGAGGCCACATCAACAAGAGTCTGAGTGCGCTAGGGAACGTCATCAATGCGCTGGCTAAGAACGGAACCAGCAAGGGCAAGAAGAAAATTTTGGTGCCGTACAGGGACGCAGTCTTGACGCATTTGTTGAAGAACAGTCTGGGAGGGAACGCCAAGACTACCATGATTGCCGCAGTGAGTCCGAGCGAAGATAGCTATGCGGAAGTGAGTGGGTAGAGGGGGGCGGGGGCGTAGGAGTGGAGCGGCGATGCTGTTCAAATATCTGCGAGCTCCTACTTAACCACTAACAAAACAACGCTACGCTCGTTGCAGAGTCTCAGCACGCTAAGGTACGCGGACAGGGCCAAAGCCATCTAGAACGTGGCCGTCGTCAACGAAGACGCAAACGAGAAGCTCATCAAGCAACTGCGGGCGGAGATGCAGAGCCTGCGGAGACAACTGGAGGGCAAGGACGCAAAACTGGATTTGGAAGCGGAGAGGGAGAAGATCAAGAGGGAGCTGGAGGAAAAGTTCCAACGGGAGCTGCAGGAGAAGCAGGCATTGTGGGAGAAGGAGATGAACGGCGTGGATGGAGGAGTAGAGGAGGAGGGTTTGGAGGAGGAAGTGGGAGGAATGTATCTGGTCAACTTGAACGAGGACGCGGCGCTGTCTGGAGTTCTGAAGTATAAGCTGAAGGCGGGGGAGAACTGGGTGGGCAGTGGGGGGGGGGGGTTTGGAAAATCGTCATAGGCGGCATGGGAGTTGTTGGAAAACATGGTTGCTTATGTAGGAAGGAGGTTGGGGTGGAAGGTGAGGGGTTGGCGGCGAGGAGGGGGGGAAGGAGTTAGGGAATGGACACAATTCTAACTGCTACGTTCGTCGCAGTCGTCAGCATGGTCGGTGCCAGGACGCTCGTCAACGGAGTTGTCATCGAGGCGGGGGTGAAGACGCGTGTGGGTAACATGGACAGGTGAGTCACTGCGAGGAGCGGAGTGATTAGATTACGAAGCGTTACAAATACAACGATTCAATTCGTCGCTTCGCTCCTCACTGTTTATACTAACTCCCCCTCCTCTACTCGGACTTCGTCCTCGGCTCCTCGCTACGCTCGTCGCAGGCTCATCTTTGGAAACAACAGCGTCTTCAAGATTGTTTTTGTTGGCGTGGAGTGGGGGGGGGAGGAGGTGGACTGGGAGATGGCCATGAAGGTGAGTGTGTCAAGTTGGGGGAGAGGGACAAGATGAGAATTCAGGCTAACACACACACACACACACATAATCGTCGCTTCGCAGGAGGCCAACTCAGAACTGCTCAAGGCCATGAGCGCCGCCAACATCGAGAAGGACGAAGAGGAAGAGAAGGAAAGGAAGGAGATGGACGCCAAGGTCAAGGTGCTAGAGGAACAGCTAAGGGCCGAGAGGGAAAAGATCGGAGACAACGAGGCCAGGCTCAAGGGCCAGCAGAAGGAACTGGAGGAGAAACTCGAGACGCAAATCAAGGAGACGGAGAAGCTCCTGAGGAGGCAGGAAAAAGAGAGGCAAGAGAGGAGTTTGATTGATCGGCAGGTAAACATATTAGCATTCGAGTGAACGAGCGAACGAGCGAAGCTAGCCGTGTTAGAAATTAGTAGCGAAGAAAGCGGCGGACCAGCTACTACCAAAACTCCTCAAGCAGTGTCGACCAGCTTCTACCAGTATCTCGTTTCGCTCTTACTTAAATCTAATCTAAGTCGCTCCTCCTGCCACTCACAGCTGCTCCACACGCTGCCACTGGTCCACGAGGCAAACGGCATTTCGGAGGAAATGCTCAAGCAAATGAAGTTCAGCGTTAAGCTCGTTAGCAAGGCCCTGGACCCGCTGGAGTTTGGACTGGAGGCCGGCGGAGGGGGGGAGGGGGACGTTTA